>OX638368.1:69784421-70087029 GCA_951812925.1 Calliopum simillimum
AAACCTTTTTTTTTTTTGATTCAGAATCAATGTGAAGTCCATTTGGTAACTGAAATTCAACCCTGAAAATCGATTAACTCGTTGACCGATTTTAAGAAGCTTTTTCTGTATATTTGGCCTCCAGTGAATAACTTTGCATAAAAAAGCATGGACTGGGACGACATCGAGGTAAAACCTAGTCGTCATGTATTTACTGCATGCAAAAAAGGGTTAATTCAGTTTTGTTTTTAAAGAATTTCATTGAGTACGTTATTTTCATAAAATTGATAGCAAATGCAAACACCGTTTTTTCTTTTATTTATTAGCGTTAATGTCGGATATAACGACCGCCTGTTAAAGCGACCGGTTTTGCGCGGTCCCTTGACCGTCGTTATAAGCGACTTTCACTGTACTTTTAGATAAATATCTCATCAGGATAAAGAAAAAAAATTAAAAAACTGCAAATACTCAAAATGAAGATAAAAATAAGTGTAGTGTAATATGGACCATATAGTCCATTTGATACAGAAGTTGCATATAAAAATGTCACTTCCACATTCGGCACATTTTTCATGACTCCAGGAACGTCAGATTACACATTCAACCCAAAATTCGCCACGTCGATTTTCTGAGTAAAGAGTGTTACATTATATGCATTTTTTATCATTTTTTTCCTTTGTAGTTAACGAATTACATATAATGACCATCAGACTCGTTATGAAAACTGCAACTAGATTCCCCATCTAAAAAAGATGATAAATACATTTGTTTTTGAGGCTTTTTCTTTGGTGATCCATATTACCCACTGCACGTTTGGTGAAATAAATGTTTTTTTTATCAAAATCTCTTTTGGTTAATGAACTTATTTGTGCTAATAAATTATAAATGGTATTCACTGACTTTATAAGTATAATTAACCATTTATTTAAAACGCGATGTCTTTAAAGTGAAATAATGAAATGAGGAGTATTTTTTCAAAAGGGCTTATGACCAAAACGAGGCAGAAGTAATGTCATACACATTATTTGCATAATAATCGATTAGTGGATAAATCTGATTCTTTTAACTACATGTAATTAATTTCAAGCTATCAGGTAAACTTTTCGTGAAAAAAAAAAACGCAATTTTATTTATTTATAACAAAGTTTCAGGCAATTAAGATTATGATACTACTTTTGCCTCGTTTTGGTTATAAGCCCTTTTGAAAAATAACTCCTCAAATATACTCACTAGAAAAAATTATCACTGATATGTTTTTTAGAAAAATCAACTTTACAGAAACATGCGACTTCACCCTATTATAAGCTTTAGGTATTAGCGTTAAGTTTGAACATGAATAACGGTAAATCCTATGTATGCAGTGGGAAATAACCGTGTGGTCCATATTACCCACGTAGTCCATATTTCCCTCCCTTACCCTATATTATTAAGGATTTTCTAGTAAAAACATTTTAAAAAGGTGTTTTACGATATTATAGGTCGAGGCCGAATAAGAAATACCCTACATATAACCCTAGAAGAGCAAACAGTTTGGATGTTTTTGATTATTTTGAGCTTGGATCGCTCCATGGTTTCTATATTCATTACATATTAATCGGACTTTAAAGGGTTTTTTGAAATTATGGGTGTGCAACCTCATTCCGTTCCAAAAAATTATCTTTAGCATCTAAATTTTCCCCAAATAAATCGTTATGAGCATCCAAATTGATTACTATTATTCTAAAGGCTATGAATTTTATCACGATCTAAAAAATATTTTGTACATCCTCTTTCCCAATCAGAACAGCTCTAGATTGTTTATAGATTTCGTCTTTGCAGTGGAATTAGAAACCTGGAACCTGGGTACTTAATTCTGCGTCTGATCACTGCAGGGTAAGTACACAGCATATGCTCTGCTTCTTCCAAGTCCTCTTGACATCGTTGTTTACCGGGCCCATCTTTTTGGGTAGTAAATAAGTACTTATATAGTGTCCTGACATTTAGGGTATTCCTTAAAACGTGTAAAAGCATCGAAAGCCTCGTAAGCTCGTAGAACTGTCAAAGTTCGTATTGATTTTGACAACAACTATTTGTTCACTATGCAGAAGGGTTGTGGAAGTATATTGTGCCCCTCTCTTGGCTAAAGTAAGGTTAGGTTAGGGTGGCAGCAATAATGCCACATATATATCGCAGGGGTCCATAGTGATACCACTATCTTTTTTATTAAAGTCTATTCATAAACTCTGGTCATTTCAATTGGGTGTTTGACCAAAATGAAGGATCCTGTCGGTATAGCAAATCTTTTAATATCACTTGGTGAATTTTTGTTCTTTTAAGGAACTGAAAAACGGCTGACCAATGCATTTCAGTCTAATTCTTGCCAAAGCGGGGCAGGACCTGAGTTGTCATTGCCTTCATAAGCCCCGTGTCTTGGTTTCCAGATAAGAGTCATATAATTTCTCATCGATAAGGCTTGGATGGATTCAAATCACTTTCAGACAAGCCTTGAATAAATTCGAAACATTATTTAAGATTTCAGAGTCGATTACTGTCCGCGGAAATGCATATGTACATCGGAACCGGAAGTGTGCGTACATAGACAATTTCTAACGCATAACTCCATAGCGAGGACCTTTGCTTAAAAACGGAAGTTATTTCCAACATCTGGATTAGTTAACTCTTTAAAAATTGTAATTATTTGAATTAGATACCAAATTTTTGAATAAAAACACCTCCCAACCAAATGAAAAATTTTAGCACCTTTGGATAAAATCTATGCCATATACCTATATGGCATAATGCGAAATAAAAAAAATCGTACAGCATTATTGAATCATGTTAGAGGTCTAAATTTTTTTACACTTATTAAACCATACATAAAATTTTCAATTAAAACTATTTGTTTAATAAAAATAATAAAAATATGAAGTGAACTTTTTCTGGAAAATACGTCATTGGATATCGTTGTTCATTCGTTTTAGTCATTACTGATACACAAATTCGGTAAAATACGTGTCTTTTTATTTTTCATAACCTATTAGAAAAGCTTTATGAGACACCAAGGACATGTTTTTTTTTTTTTGATAAAATTTTCAAATTACAAAGTTTTGTGAAGGCTATCAATTTCTAAAATACACCCTTTTTATGAAAATCAGAAAAATCGCAAATTTCAACACCCTGTATTTTAACAACAAATATAGTAGAGTGTCTGGGGCTTTTAACCTAGGATTTCTACAAGACCGAATGAATTTATATGGTTGGGATGGGATTTTGTTTTAAATGCCATAAAAAAAAAAGTTTACCCAAAATTTTTTTGTACTTTTGATTTGTGTATTAACTATTAAAAGTTAGTACAACACTACATTAAAAATAATTGTAACATTTTGCAAAATATTTTTTCTAAACTAATTTCAGGTCGCTGAACATGAAAAACCCAATTATTTTTTATTCCTCTTAGCCGTTCCCGAGTTATTCGGACTTTTCTATTTTCGATATTATAGCTTCATATACATCAATATATTTGTATAACGCCAAATCCGATCGATTTTGTTTTATCACGTTTATAAAGAGTGACAAATGACGCTTCTAACGAGTATACCAACGATTCTGCTCCGAATAAAATGAACTGAGTTATACCAAGAAAAACTTGGATTTTTTGAAAAAATTTTAAAATTTTTCATATCAATTTTAAATGAAACACTTAGTTTTTCGCATATATTATTTTCAAATGTATTTTTTTAGCAATTTAATTTAGTGGCACATTAAATTGCAAAGATTTCAAGCCTATGGTGAGCAAAATCGAATGAAATTTCGAGAAGATATTAAGGTTTTAGTGCAATAAAGACATTTCGATTTCTTTCAAAAATTAGTATTTTTGATACAATTGCAACATGATCCTCAATGTTCTTCTACAAAAAATGATGAGAAGTTGTCTAGAGCATCTTTAAAATGTTCAGTGAGTGTGGAGTGGCCGATCTGGATCAGAAAAATTGGATCTGTTGACCAAGGCTGAACATTTTGAAAATGCTCAGGACAACTTCTCATCATCATTATTGCACAATATCCTTAATATCTTCACGAAATTGCATTCAATTTTGCTCAGCATAAGCTTAAAATGTTTGGAATTTAATGTACCATTGAGTAAAAGTGGAAAAAAATTTATTTAAAAACAAAATGTGCGAAAAACTAAGTGTTTCATTGGAGGTTGGTATGAAAATTTTTAATAAATTTTTAAAAAATCTAAGTTTTTCTTGATATAACTTATTCAATTTTGATCGGAGCATAATCATTGGTGTTCTCGTTAGAAGAGCCATTACTCACTCTTTGTAAGCGTTGTAAAATAAAATCGATCGGACTTGGCGTTCTACAAACATATTGATGTATATGAAGCTATAACCTCGAAAATATAAATGTCCGAATAACTCGGGAACGGTCCAAAGAAATAAAAACTAAGTGGGCTTTTCGTGTTCAGCGACTCTAAATTAGTTTCGAAAAAATAGTTTGCAAAATGTTACATCTATTTTGGACTAAGCGTTGTATTAACTTTTTATAGCTATTGCTTAAATGAAGAAAAAATCAAATGCACAAAAATATGTTTGGTAAACTTTTCTTTTTATAGTATAAAAAACAAAATCCCACCTCAACTATATAAATTCATTCACTCTAATAAAAATCCTAGGTTAAAAGTCTCAGGCACTCCACTTATCGTAAAACACATTTAAAATTACTATTTTAATCTCTGTAACGGGTACTTCTAGAGAATAGTTCTAGTAAATTTCTTTGTAATTGAAGTTGTTTCCAACACCGACTACGGTGTTATGTCCAAAAAGGCAAAACGAAGAGGCCTACTGCGTGTGACTTTTCATAAAACTATGTTCGTTTTCAAATCGCGATATCTCATGAACGGTAAGTCGGAAGGAAAAAGTGTTGGTAAAGACATTCATAGAGAATAACATGTTCTGCAAAATCCAACAAAAAAAAAATTTTTCTACGGCATATCGGAATATTTTGCAAAAACAGTTTTTTTCTAAATTTTAGGGTTGTCAAAATATATCTCCTAAGCTTTAAGTTGTACAAAAAAAAGCAATATATTTTTTTTTTTTTTGTTTTTTTTTTTTTAAATTTTTTTGTTTTTGGAACAGATGATGATTTACATTATTAGCTAACCAACAATGAAAATACATTGATGGTTGGAGCTTACTGTTCAGTGTTTTTGAGTAAAACAACAATAAAAACACAAAAAACAAGGCAAAAATACACATAAATAAAAAAGCAAAAAAATGTATCGGAAGGCTGGTTTGCGTTACTAGTTTCGGGACCCACCACAGGTCAAAATTGACTATAATAAGTCAATTCCTCATCAGACGCTTTGCCGACATCTTTTAGAATTCTGCAAGCATACTTTATTTAACTTTTAGCATAGATTAGACGAGAATCACAGCTACAAGAAAAACACAGCGCATGCAAAAATTCAAATTTCTTTGTTTTTCCCTTCATATGCATTGCCAAGCCGTTGTGAGTCATTGATATTATACTATTTTTGCATAGCGTTTCGTTTGCAGGGTTTTTTGCCGAGACAAAACGAAGTAGCAAGCGCATTCGTATGTGTATCAGTTGGCTCTCTGAGATTTTCTAAATTTTTTTGTTTTTGGAACAGATGATGATTTACATTATTAGCTAACCAACAATATGCAATATGCTCTTTGTTGAACAAGCAATTCCCTATAAGCTGGTATTTTTATTTTTTGCTGCGACGCTCCGTTTATGTGTTATCACAATTTAAAAAAATAACTCAGTTTCAAAAACCTCGAAAAACTTTCTAGGTACAGAAAAGATCACAACTTTTTAATAGGTAAACTTTTTTATTTATATTATAAGCTAAACATTCCACTTTTAAAAATTAAATTACATGCGGTCTTGTAGAAATCCTACGTATACGTGTTCTTAACGCCCTGGGAACTCTACTAATAGTACTTGGACCAAATCCTCCCGCATTATTAATCTTGCACATGGGTACCATATTGCCAAATTTGAGAGAAATCGAAAAAAAAAAAATTTCAGCTGGTACACTTGGCGTGTTTTGTTCCATATAAGGGTGATCCAATGAGATCCCTTTTCCAACTGGGTTGTTTTGACAACTGTGTTAAATGACTTGTCCATATGATGTTTGTGTTCAGTATTTAAGACGACTCAATCATGAGTCAGTGTTGCCAGTTGGTTACATTTTAAAAATTTTGCGTAACTTTTCGGCCTCTCACGTAACTTGTTAGTAAAATTTGTATTTTGGCAATTTTTCGTAACTTGTTCGCAATTTCCCATTACCCTACTTTATATTTAAGATTTTTTCTTAATATTTGCAGGACTAAAAAAAACGAAATATCGGTATGGCACTGCCCAAAAAAACTAATAACACATAATGCATCAGTAGTTGCAATCACCCTCATTTTATGGCCGTTTAAGCGTTGTACCGGACACCGAATCCTGTGAATTTTATACTACTTTTAATCCGGAGACTTAGCTGTGATGGGATTTATCTATTTAGCCGTTCAATCCTACCTGTTTCCACTGGCCAAAAGATATTTTATTTTGACAGTTAATGTCATGAGTGGGAAAATAAAAGTTTTTCTTCCTTTTCTTCTGAATTTGCTCTTTTTTAATGCCATTTTATTTCGATTTTCAAAGTTTAGGGGTCGAAAATATCTAAAATGGCTCTGCTGAGATTTTCTCTATTGGAAACGTAGTATTATTTTATAAATGAGGAGTGTTTTTTCAAAAGGGCTTATAACCAAAACGAGGCAAAAGTTATGTCATACACATTATTTGCATAATAATCGATTAGTGGATAAATCTGATCTTTTTAACTAAATGTAATTAATTTCAAGCCATCAGGTAAACTTTTCGTGAAAAAAGAACCCAATTTTATTTATTTATAACAAAGTATCAGGCAATTAATATTATGATACTACTTTTGCCTCATTTTGGTTATAAGCCCTTTTGAAAAATAACTCCTCAAATATTCCTCATGATCTATAAGCTATATTTCCGCAGGTTTAGGTGATAAGACTAAATTCAAGCTCAGGTATACATTGGATTTATTTGGAATTATGAAATATATTTAAGCCATTTTTTTCGTAATACAAAAATTTATGTACAAATAGTGAGAACACCATTCCTAAACTGAGCCATCTAAACTTCAAGGTTTTTCAATTTTGCTGATTGATGAAAGAAAATATACCCTAAACAAATTACAGCGAAATTTTTATTTTACATAAACTATTATTCAGACAACATTAATTTTTAGAACATGTTTTAAGACAAAAATATATGTTTATTAAAGCTTAGAAAATAATTTTTTTCTGATAGAAAAAATTTGATTTTTTAAAATAAATTAAAAATCTTGTTTCCGAAAAAATACGAATACCAAAAATATCAAATTTTAAATTTTTTGTCTTTAAAAAATTTTAATTTTTCGAAATACCACCCGCGATTTTTTCAGGGATAATGTTGGGGACCCTTCCAGTGTCAAAATCCGCGAACGGCGAAATCGAACGTCCAGCCGTTTTTTTTTCGACATTTTCACTTTCCAACGATTTTTTGAGTATGTCTCGGTGTTTATACACTTATTATGTACACATATATATGTAAATACGTGTATATTAGGGTGGGCCAAATTGTATGGACGAAATTTTATCGACCTCGGCTACCCCCCTATGTGAAAGTTCATTCAATTCTATGAATATTTGCCCCAGGAACTATACCTCTGCGTTCAACTTTAGTTCGGCGCATTTTTGATCGAAAATTTTACCTTTTATTAATTTTTTTTTTATTTTCATACAAAATTTTAAAAATTTTTATAAAAAAAAGTAATGTCATTATATGATTTGGCTGGTATTCTGTCAGTAATCAATTAAATTGGGTTCTGTTTACATAAAATGTTTACTTGATGGTGTGGAATTGATGCTATATATTTAAAAAAGTGATATGGGTCAAATAGCCGATTATTATGACCGACTTTCAAAATAAACGATTCATATTTTTGGATAAACTTTTTCAAACAAAACACCAACCTAGGCTGAAAGTTCATTCAATTCTATGAATATTTGCCCATACCTCTACGTTCAACTTTAGTTCGACGCATTATCGATTGAAAATTTTACCTTGCGTTTAATATTTATTTTTATGCTTAATTTTCAAAATTCCTATAGAGACAAAAGTAATATCATAATATGTTTTGGCTGGTATTCTATCAGTAATCAATAAAATTGAGTTCTGCTTTTACGAAAAGTTTACTTGATAGCCTGGAATTGATTATATTTATTCCAAAAAATTATATCGGTCAAATAACCGATTTATCATATTTTTACATGGATTTTTTCAATCGAAACACCAACCCAAGTGTTTTTGGATGCTAGGATGCCAAATATGACACTCATTTTTTCCCAGGGCAACATCTAGTGGCAGTTTGAGGAAATAAATCAGCCGCTTTTTTTAATTTTACAGAACAATATACCAAAAATCCATGTAAAAATATGAATGTTTGAAAAAATTCATCCAAAAATATAAATCGGTTATTTTGAAAGTCGGTCATAATAATCGGCTATTTGACCCATATCACTTTTTTAAATACAATATATAGCATCAATTCCACACTATCAAGTAAACTTCTTATGTAAACAGAACCCAATTTAATTGATTGCCGACAGAATACCAGCCAAATCATATAATGACATTACTTTTGTCTTTATAAAAAAGTTTAAAATTTAGTCTGAAAATAAAAAAAATATTAATAAAAGGAAAACTTTTCGATCAAAAATGCGCCGAACTAAAGTTGAACGCAGAGGTATAGTTCCTTGGGCAAATATTCATAGAATTGAATGAACTTTCAAATAGGGGGGTAGCCGAGATCAGTTTTTAAATCGGCCCACCCTAGTATATATATATTCTTATATATGTATTAATGTGTAATATATATATGCATATACATATACATACATACGTACATATCTATATATAAAAGGTATCATTGCCGCAACTTGCATTTTTAAAAAAAAAACGGTTTTTCATATTTAAGAAAAACACAAACAAAAACCGGAAACAGCAATAGTCATTCCAGATGTGATTTTTGATACTTTATCCAAACACGGCCTTAGAATTGCTCTATTACGTCTGGACTTTGAGATATCCTTACATAAAAGTTTAAAGGACACCACTTTTTTCCTATTTTTGAAGTTTGTAGTGCTGAATACTAAAAAATACTTGCTTTATACGAAGTTAAATTTAAAAAAAAAAAAAGAAAATTAAAAAAGCAATATTTTGAAAAAATGTAAAAGTTTATTCATTGAGATTTGGATTTTGCGAGAAAAATTTTAAAATAGAAGAGAAGGAATTATTATTAAAGAAAATTTTAAAACATAAAATTTCAATTTAAAATAAAAAAAAAAAAATATTGTAAAGACTTTGCTGGAATAAACCATTTACTAAGTTAATATAAATTGAACACTTCCGCAAAGAAAAAGTGCTAAATAAAGGCCAAAAGAAACACATAAGCGGATATATAAGAAAATTCATAAAACTAAAGGAAAAACAAAAATCAATTTAAGAAGATAATTGGGCATTTCTGGAACAATCCCAGGTCTGATGGACAATACCAGAACTCATCATTATTCTTTTGTTAAAAGGATCTAGATGGACGCAGGATCCTGTTTTATTTAAATATATAAAAGACACCATAATATGGAATATGGATTAGTAATATTTTTTTTTCTCATTGAGTTAAGTTTCTTTATATAATTTTAATAGAATGGAATTTGTTTTTTTTTTTTTGTATAACTTATCATACATATTAATTCTTATTTCTTCCCTTTTGGCAGTTAATTAATTAATTAATAGCATCAAACCGATTTTGTGATCACAACATCGTTCCTGTTGCTGCAAATTTTGTAAAATCCTATAAAAAGGATCAACTACTGTAAGTAGTCTTAATATTTAATTTACATATTACATACTTCTAAAAACGAAGTTGATTTCAAATTTGAATTATTATGAGGTCACAATTTAACTTTAATACTTAGTACAATTTTGAAATCGAAAACTAAACTTAATTCTAATAAATGTCTTAGTGTTAAATTTGGATAAAACATGATTGAGTAATTTATTTACAATTTCGAGATGGGATAGAAAAAGTCTAAAAATTATGTAAATGTAGGTCTCAAAACTAAAGTAGGGGTTATTTCGAATTTAGTCTATGAAATAACCAAGGATGGGGAGGGCATATACATTGATGAATCAACATCTTCATTAATATATATAAATCTGTTGGTTACTGAAGCATTGTAGTATAATAATTAGAGAAATGATAAATTTTGTTAACTGGCTGTAGACCCACAAAGCCGGGAGTCTAACTTCTTTTGGTACAAACTACATCTTAAGTAACCATCAGCCACGTTACAAGTTATATAACAAGACAAGGTAATTTTAAGCCGAAAAATCTGGTATGACAGCTAATAGTCCTAGCTTTTTTCTTGATAACTCAATCAAACCGATAACGATATCTTTTTTTTTTTGTCGGAGATATCTTTACCAAAAGAGTTAAAAAAGTGCAAAAACATGATTTTTGGCTATATTGGATGTTATATGCAGGATAAATTTCCCTAGTGGGATTTCCAATGAAAAGCAGAACAAGCTCTAAAACTTCGACATAAATTTTCCGCGCATGATTCATCTGCAGCTAGTGATTGATGACCATCGCGGTTTTCTTCTGGAAAGGTTCCAATCCTTTTTTTATCTTCCACTGAAAAATTTGGGACACATTGGCACCTTTCCAGAAGAAAACCGCGATGGTCATCAATCACTAGCTGCAGATGAATCATGCGCGGAAAATTTATGTCGAGGTTTTAGAGCTTGTTCTGCTTTTCATTGGAAATCCCACTAGGGAAATTTATCATAGGAATATCTTGAATGTATTGAAACACTTGCATTTTATCGTGAAAATAAATGTTCCCGCATCTCCAGCGACGTCGAAAGTACAAGGCAGGATCTCAAAAATTAATGAAAATAGCGTTAAACCGGCAGATATCCCCAGTGGCCGGCAATACGGCAGGACGGCGGTTCAGTCTGTGGCCGATATCTCGAGAAGATTTTGTCAAAAAGTGTTGTGCGACCACTCATTTTGTTCGTCACAATCTATGCTACAAGACTACATTCCGAGAAACAAAAATGAAAAATGTTCCTACGATTAATGGCAATTTAATCTAACAAAAATCTCAAATTTTTTTTTTTTTTTCGAGAGATATCTTAAATATCTTGAAATCTTGGAATCTTTTCCAAAAACTGGCAATGCCATTGTCTTCAGCGACCTCGAAAGCATAAAGTAGGACAGAAAAAAAAATTTTTCCAATCCTTTTTTATCAATTTCCACGGGCTGAAAGAACCCCATTCTCGTACGATCAATGCAGCGCTACTTATCGAGCTTGCGCGAGTGCTAAATCTCAATATTTTTTTACCAAAATTTACATACGTAGTTTCTAGACCATACCGAACATTTTGAATGCTGAGCACCTAAAATCGGAACACCTTTAGTTTTTTTGGGTCAGCCTAATAGATATATAGACTATGATATAAAAAAACAAAATGATTTTTTAATTTTTTTTTCTTGTAAAATCTGCACTTTGATTTTGACTTCTTTTTAATTTTTCCAAAAAAAATAATTTTTTTTTTAGAAATCAATTCATTTCGCCGAAACCAACCAAAAAGTGATGTGAATATCTTTGTAGGTAATTTACCTTTAATATGAAATATAGAACTTTTAAACAGAAACATTGGCTCTTGAGATTTGTTTACATATGGAACTATCTTTTTTTTTTTGGTCCAAAAACCGAAAATGACCGATATCTCGAAAACGACGTGAAAGATAAAAAAAATATTGCGATTTTTAGAATCAGCAGCCGATTTTACTTATAAAATGCATAATGGCATTCAATGGGAATTTTGGCTGTAAACACTGATTTTTGTCGTTTAGACCTTCATTTAAGCCCAAGGCAGGATATTTTTATTTTCAGGTGTTTTGATCCAAACCAAGTATGCAGTCTTTGACCTGCTCTTAAGATAATTTTTGATAACCTTTGATTTTATCATTATTATAAAAAAGTGCACCCTAATATATATGAGCCGTTCAAAATGACAATGGTGCAACTCCAAAACGCAAAAGTAATGTCATATAAATTATGTGCCATAATGATCGGTTGTTTGGTCGATATCATTTTTTCAATAATTCCATATCGTTATCTAAATTTTTCGTGAAAACAGAAATCAATTTTATTCATCCCTAACAAAATGTCAGCCAATTAATATTATGACATTACTTTTGGAGTTGCGGCTCATATATGTATCTACATATTTATAAAGTAAAATAAAAATTGCTTATCTAAAACATGACGCATCTTTATTCTTCATCTTTCATCTTATGGTAAGCATATGGCCAGGAAATTAACATTCTTTCCAACAACCTTTCACTGAAACGGGTCGCTGTGATCGCAGTTAAAAATCTGCCATGCTGAAGAGCAAGTCCACTGGCCTTAGATTTCAAGGAGAAGCTTGGAGTGCTTCATTGAAAAATTAGATTTAAATTTTAAATCATTTTTGTTCGTGTATAAATTTATATGTTAATAATATTCAAGGCAACGTGCAAAGTTTTTTCTTGCTAGTAACCATGGGAGTAAGTTTTTTTGCGTGGCGTTTGGAAATGAATTCCGCGATCTTGTCTTCACAAAATTAAATCAAGGGTTTTCCAACAGGGACTTGACAAGTTTTTTGTTTTTAGAACAATCAAAAACCCGTGTTATAAATGTATAAATACTACATAGAAAGTATAGCCGGAGAGCCAGCGCCTAAAAACAACTTTGCGTTTCTAAAAGCTGAATTTTTTACATTTGGTTATAGTAATTGTGTACATCAATAATCTGTCGGTCAGTCAAGCGAACTGTAGAACAGGCGGCTGCTATATGGCCTCAAACATGTAAAATTTCGATTTTTCTGCAATCAATTTCTAAAAGCTGAAACTTCTTATACACGTTATATAATGCATACAAATAACATTTTTGTCGGTCAGTCAGTTGAACGTTAGAACGGGGCTAGTCAGCACGCCCCAATATATGTGCAATAAATGAATCAAGTCAAAATTATTTCTAAAAGCTGAAATTTTTTTTAGGGGTACTTTATTGTATATTAACCACAAATAAAGCAGTCAGTCAGCTATATTGTAGAACAAGCTCCGTCAGCAAGCTCAACAAAGCAAAAAAAAATGGTTACTAAAAGCTGAAAATTTTTTTAGGGCTAAAAAAAAAAAATAGTTTCTAAAAGAACAAACTCTGCTGTTAAGCTCAGAGCAGCAGGTATAGACTCAGACAATTACGTATTTATTCATGAGTGTCTAACACCGGAGAACCGAAAAGTTATGCAGGCAGCCGTTCAAAACAAACGTCAAGAAAATATTTACAATGCCTTTACTATACGAGGATCTGTGTATGTGCGGCTACACAAAGATGAAGCTGCATTTCGCGTCGATAGTATCGAAGATTTGGATAAACTTGTTGCTGATGGTGAACTTTTTAATGGAGCTGGTGCCAAGGCAGATGCCTGATATTTCGGAAAAATTTTTTATATATGACCTTTTATTACTTCTTTTTTTTATACCTATTTTTTTATATTCAATCTTTATTACTATTTCTTCCCCTTTTGAGTTGATTATTGCTTTTCCTTACGGATTTTATTCTTCGCTATATGGCTACAACAAATAATAATACTTTTAGTGCTAATGAAAACATTGATAAATATCATGTGTAATCAGCATTCGGGACTGAAAATAGTACACTTCAACGCTAGAAGCTTAAATTCTCAAAAGCTGGATTATATAAAATATATTTTTCAGGAATCTGCTGTGGACATAATATGCGTTTCGAAGACATGGTTTCATCATGATGTGAGTGATTCATACTTTAATTTGAAAAATTTTAAAATTTTTAGAAATGACAGATTGAACCGAACAGGTGGAGGAGTGGCAATATATTGCAAAAATCACCTTAATGCTAAAATTTTAAACAAATCTGAAAATTCTGATGTTGAATATTTAAATGTTGATGTATCTGACAATAATACTAAAGTACTCATTTCTTGTGTCTATAACCCTGGTCGAAATTATAGTCTTGATCCTTTTTTCTCTAGTTTATCTAGATGCATAATTGATTACAATCACTTTATCGTGTGTGGTGATTTCAATATAAATTTGCTATTAGAAGATGCCCTGGCTAAGAAGATCCATGATGATTTGTTAGAAGTTGGACTATCAATAGTAAATACCGAATTACCTACGCGCTTTGGTAACAACGTCTCTCCGAGCTTACTCGATTTTTTTGCAGTTTCAAATGATTCTGTTGTTCTCATGTTTGACCAATTGTCTTTCATTTCAGATCATGATCTGTTATTTTGTACTTTAAATATAAATTTTTTTAGAAATAATTCTGCTGAACGCTTTTTATATCGTGACTATAAGTCCATTAATTACGAATGTCTTTTTAGTGACTTAGCTCAAGTGCAGTGGAGTACTTGCTGGCACATGAGTACTGTAGATGAAAAATTAAACTTTTTTCTCAGCGTACTTTCGAATGTTTTCAACTTTTATGTACCACTTCGAGCTACAAAAGTGAATAATATCTCTTGTCCATGGTATACCAGACCCGTTATTTTAGCAATAAAAAAGCGTAACAAAACTTACTCTATTTGGAAAAGAAATCCATCTGCTAGTAACTGGGAACAGCATAGAATTGCTCGGAATGTGGCCACATCTACGATAAGGGCTTCAAAAAAATCTTTTTATGTATCTAAATTAAGTACGGCTCTGCCTACGAAACAACTTTGGCGAAATTTAAAAGAAATTGGAATAGGAAGCAAAACGCAAGCAATTTGCAATATTGACCCGGATACTCTGAATGATTTTTTCACGAAAAACTCTGAGAATGACAGCGAAAGACATATAGAGCAAGAGGAGTTACAAGCTACTTTTCATAATAGTTTTGAGTTTCAGGCAGTCAGCGAGTCTGATGTGTTTCGAAGCGTATTTAAAATAAAATCAGATGCAATTGGTGAAGATGGTGTGTCTTTAAAATTTATTAAATTAGTTCTGATGCATGTTTTGAGCCCACTAACACACATAATAAACCATTGCATCACTAGCTCCAACTATCCTAATTTGTGGAAAGTGGCAACTGTTATTCCGGTGGCTAAAGTATCTACTCCAAATGAACCAGGTGATTTTCGTCCAATAAGTATATTGTCTTGCCTCTCGAAAGTATGTGAGTTGTTGATGGCTGAACAGATTACATCTTATGTGAACAGTCTGGGTTTCGTCAGGGACACAGCTGCTCGACTGCGGTTTTAAAGATAACCGATGATATTAGATTATCACTTGAGAAAGATCATGTAACTTTGTTGTGTCTTCTACATTTTTCAAAAGCCTTTGACAGTGTTAATCACTTTTTATTGTGTAAAAAACTGAAGCAATTTTTTGGTTTTTCAGAAACAGCTGTCCAATTTATCAAAAGCTATTTACATGGCAGGACTCAACGAGTGAAAATCGGCAATGTGTGCTCAAATTATAAAACCTTGAGCTGTGGAGTACCTCAAGGCTCAATTCTTGGTCCACTTCTGTTTAGTTTATTTGTTAATGATGTTTTTTCCATTTGTGAAAGTGTATCAATGCATGCATATGCGGATGATATACAACTATATCTCTCTCGTCCGATTGGGTTAATTGAGGATTTATGCTATAGGGTTAATGAAGATTTAGACAAAATATGTAAATGGTCCTCTCTCAATAAACTGCGCCTAAACCCATCCAAATCTTTTGTTTTGCCTGTGTCAAAAAGTTGTTATACCTTTGAAGAATTCCCAAATATCTACCTATATGGCAGCGTATTAAAATTTGTAGGTAAGGCAAAGAATCTAGGCTTTCTTTTGAATAGCTCTTTGAGCTGTGAAGATCATGTAAATTCAGTTATAAGTAAAATATATTACACATTGCGAAATTTAAGGATGACTGCTGCAATTATGCCGGTCGAAACGAAAAAGCGTCTTGTAGTTCAACTGATAGTTCCTCTTATAACGTACTCAGAAGTTGTATATTCAAAGTTTGATTCTCACTCGCTTCATAAGCTGCAAGTTGCTTACAACAATGTTACACGTTATGTGTATGGCCTAAGGAGATTTGACCATATTTCAGCATTTAGCAAGTGCATACTAAATTGCAATATAGCTGATTACCTTGTATTTAGAAATCTTTTATTTTTGCATAAACTAGTCTATACGAAAACACCACATTACCTATATGATAAACTTCAATTTTGTCAACAAACTAGAAACTTAATCCCAGCCCATAAGTATTTAAGCTCATCCAGATCGTTTTTTATTAGCACTATTCGTTCATGGAATTCCTTACCGCGTTATATTAAACAAGTGTCGAATAGTAAAAGGTTTAAGCAATTAATCATCCAACATTTATCCTAAATCTATGCCTCTTTCTACCAGTATCCTTATTTTTAAATATTTATCTCTTATTATGTTATATGTACTTCTTTTAATGTTTTTATTTAATTATTTAGTAATGTAATATTAATATTTATTTATTTTGACACAATTTTTAATTAATCTATATTGGCTTTTAAGTTATCAAAACCGACAGTTGTTATTACTAATTTGATTGCATTTAAAAGAATTTTGTTTTCTTATATGCTAAAACTGTTAAGAAAAAAACTGTTAAGAAGAAATAAAAGCTGAAATTTTTATTATGGGTACTGTATTGTATATTAACCACAAATAAATCAGTCAGTCAACTATATTGTAAAACAATCTTTGTCAGCAAGCTCAACAAAACAAACAAAAATGGTTTTTAAAAGCTGAAATTTTTTTTAGGGGTACTTGATTGTATATTAACCACAAATAATTCAGTCAGTCAACTATATTGGAGAAAAAAACTTTGTCAGCAAGCTCAACAAAACAAAAAACAATTTCAGCTTTTAAAAACCATTGTTTTTAGTTTTGTTGAGCTTGCTGACGGAGATTGTTCTACAATATAGTTGACTGACTGAATTATTTCTGGTTAATATACAATCAAGTACCCCTAAAAAAATGTTCAGCTTTCAAAACCATTTTTTTTTTTTTTGTTTTGTTGAGCTTGCTGACAAAGATTGTTCTACAATATAGTTGACTGACTGAATTATTTCTGGTTAATATAGAATCAAGTACCCCTAAAAAAATTTTCAGCTTTTAAAAACCATTTTTGTTTGTTTTGTTGAGCTTGCTGACAAAGATTGTTCTACAATATAGTTGACAGACTGAATTATTTCTGGTTAATATACAATCAAGTACCCCTAAAAAAATTGTCAGCTTTTAAAAACCATTTTTGTTTGTTTTGTTGAGCTTGCTGACAAAGATTGTTCTACAATATAGTTGACTGACTGAATTATTTCTGGTTAATATACAATCAAGTACCCCTAAAAAAATTTTCAGCTTTTAAAAACCATTTTTGTTTGTTTTGTTGAGCTTGCTGACAAAGATTGTTCTACAATATAGTTGACTGACTGCTTTATTTGTGGTTAATATACAATAAAGTACCCCTAAAAAAAATTTCAGCTTTTAGAAATAATTTTGACTTGATTCATTTATTGCACATATATTGGGGCGTGCTGACTAGCCCCGTTCTAACGTTCAACTGACTGACCGACAAAAATGTTATTTGTATGCATTATATAACGTGTATAAGAAGTTTCAGCTTTTAGAAATTGATTGCAGAAAAATCGAAATTTTACATGTTTGAGGCCATATAGCAGCCGCCTGTTCTACAGTTCGCTTGACTGACCGACAGATTATTGATTTACACAATTACTATAACCAACTGTAAAAAATTCAGCTTTTAGAAACGCAAAGTTGTTTTTAAGCGCTGGCTCTTGGACTAGTATAAGTAGTCCACATTGTACGTATTGCACTAATTGTTAAATAAAATACAAAAAAAAAAAAAACAAATAAATTTGTGAAGCGCTCCCGCGAGTGTCACATGAACCGGAAAAAGACAAAAAAAAAAGAAAGAGAAAACAATGGTGTTGTGCTGTGCCTTTGTAGCTAACACCATCAAAATAACAGCGAAGCAGGGCAAAGTAAAAACTAAACAAAAACAAAGAATTATTTGTAAATCTGCCGTTATCAAGCGAAAGTTTTATAAGTTTTGTGTGACATGCTAAAAGTTGCCTTTTAATTACAAAAAAATATGGAAAGGGTGTTAAACTAATTTTAGCCCAATTTAACGTTTGAGGTGCAGCTTTTACTTGAAAAAAAGGGGCAAACTAAAAACGGAAAATCTAAGCAAAGCTACACACATAAACTAAAACAAGAAACAAAATAACAAGGAACTGCGACAACAACAATGAAAATTGCCAAATCATGATAACAGCGATCAACGTAGTAAGCAGCGTAGCAACATCAACCAGCTAAGACCTTTTTTTATATTTATTTTTATTTGTATAATCCACACTATTAGTAGCATTAAGAGTATTATCATTAAAGACTTATTTAAAAAAAAAAAATTTTATTACATATTTTAAATATTATTATTTACAAAGTATGTTTAGTATGTGAGGTTTAGTTGATTTGTAAAATTTTAAAAAAATTCCAGTCTAAATTATTCCATTGGGGGGAATGTCGGGGTGAAAATTTTGGACAGGATGCTGCGGTAAAGGACTAAATCGGAGTGAGCCAGGTTTGTTTTAAAATTTCTCATAAAATTGTTATATGCTTACGCAACGGCCAGATAAAGGGCGAAGCACAAACGCGATCCTAGCCGGTATAGACGCTTACGAACAAGTTGAACTTGATTTTATGAAATTTAAAAAAATAGTAGGGTAAGGGAGGGAAATATGGACCACCCATCTTTCTTTTTTAAATAAAACCCAAAATACATAAAACAAAACAATTAATTTTATGTCATTCAGTAAAGGAAACAATTTACCTTTATTCTGATTCACTTTTAGATTAATGTCTCATCAGGATAAAGAAAAAAAATTAAAAAACTGAAAATACTCAAAATGAAGATAAAAAAAAGTGTAGTGTAATATGGACCATATAGTCCATTTGGTACAGAAGTTGCATATAAAAATGTCACTTCCACATTCGGCACATTTTTTATGACTCCTAGAACGTCAGATTACACATTCAACCCAAAATTCGCCACGTCGATCTTCTGAGTAAAGGGTATTACATTATATGCATTTTTTATCATTTTTTGCTTTTGTAGTTAACGAATTACATATAATGACCATCAGACTCGTCATGAAAACTGCAACTAGATTCCCCATCTGAAAAAGATGACAAATACATTTGTTTTTGAGGCTTTTTTCTTTGGTGGTCCATTTTACCCACAACACGTGTTGGTTAAATAAATGGTTTTTTTATCAAAAACTCTTTTGGTTAATGAACTTATTTGTGCTAATAAATTATAAATGGTATTCACTGACTTTATATAATTAACCATTTATTTAAAAACGCGATATCTTTAAAGTGAAATAATGAAAAATACTCACTGGAAAAAAATTATCTCTGATCTTTTTTTTAGAAAAATCAACTTTACAGAAAGGGGCTGTCCATAAACTCCGTGACGCTCCTAGGGGGGGGGGTTTGAGCAAGCGTCATTTTTTGTCACAGGGGGAGGGGGGGGTTCGAGCAAGTGTCACGAGACGGTGTTTTAAATAAGCTTTTTTTTTTCAGAAAAAAAAAATTTTAACTTCAGTCTTCAAAGGTTAAACCAATGCTTTGCTTTTAGCATCCCTGTCGGTTTTTTGACGTTTAGCAAGTTCTTTTTCTCTTTTTTTTTTTTGCAAAAATCAAAAACGGAGTAACGTCTAAGAGTGGATATATTTCATTGTTAAAATAATTTTAAAATATAAATTGCAAATTAACGTGCCGGATATAAATCAACTCAAACTTTTTCCGAATCCATGATTGGTAAGTATTGTACATAAAATGAAACATTAACATTGTAAAGTAAAATCCTTTTTTTTAGGTTAATAATTCATTGAATTGAAAAAAAAAAGTAGCTCTAGCGATAAGCTGCGCGAACAACTGCGTACGATTCCGGCCGTCAGCACCGTCGCCATTAGGAATTAATAATTTTTTTGTTTTAATTGGGAAAAGTAGAAGGATTTTCAAACTGTTGGACACAAATTAAAGGTATGCTACTAAGCTATAAAATTTTATACATACAAACGTTGGTTTAAGTTTACTTTGGTATCATACTATAAATCTATCGGAAGATCGAAAAAGCTTTTATAAAAATCGGTACAAGGTTTGAACCCTTAAATCCTTAGTTCTTGGATGCTGTTATGCACTAACGTCGACCACTTAGTTTTGGTTTATAAAGAGTTATTTACATTTTTGTGTGACTGTTGCAGCTCAAATATGAAATTGACAAGCAAATTTGTATTCACCCTTTTATAAGAATATTAGTTCGTACTTTCGAAAAATAGGTCCTTGTTATTTAGACATGTTATTGAATAGCTATTTCCTTTTATGTTTCTATTTGCATTCTACTTAATTCAAATAATATTTTGCCTGCAGAGCCTATTTCCAATGGACAAGAACAAAATGTTCCAATTGCTATTCACGCAATTCAAAGCGACTTATCCTCACAAAAAAAATTGCCAATTTGCAACAAGAGGCAACAGACTTTTGGAATTCCATAAAAGATCAAGATAATTTAACTAATTTGTATGAAGACAAACTGTCGCAATTGAAGCGTATGCAATTGGAAGGAAAAGGCAAATTATTATCGATTTGGAGTCGAGTGAGTTTATTATTTTGAAGTTGTTTTACAGCCCTAACACCTAAGAATTTTACGTTCGTAATCATGTGAAGAAATCAGAAATACCTCCGCTTTGCATGATATGATCTCTTTTATAGGAAAACAAGTATTTCCTAAATGGTTACATTTTCGTACAAATAAATGAATGTTCAAAAGAGATCGTGATAGTTTTTATCGTGAGATTTACCAAATCGAAGATTTTCATGGTTTCGTCAAATGATAACAAATGTTAACGTCTTAGATGTAAGATTTGCAAACTATTCTATAAGATGTAATTTTTCAAAGGTTCCTTCCAAAAGTACAAAAGAAGCCTCGCCCATAGATATATGTTTACAAGATGTGCCAACAACGTCAAAAGTAGTTTTACCAGGTGAAGAATCAGCTATTTCTGAAAAAAAAAGACAAAGGTTACGTCCAAAAACAATTGGATCATGAAATTTTTGTATTGAGTCAAGAGATTAAACTTCTTGAAGTTAGACACTCAGCTAATTTATTAACTGAAGATGAAGAGATACTTCTCAAGAAAAAAAAATGCGAAAAAGACAAAAAGGAAAGGACTTTAAAAAGCAGAAAACAAGCCACAGAAAGAAATACGAAATATAGAACCAATAGAAGAAAAGCTTTTCAGGACATGTGTTCCGAAAATCCCGAAATTAAAAAAAAACTAAAAATGCGCGCAAGTGTTGGACGTCCAAGAATTGAAGTGGACCAACCAGAATTACTAAATGTCATTACAAAAATATGTACCCACGGATCAGCAGCAGAAGGAAAACGTAGAAACGAAAGCATAAATTATGCAAAGTCTCTAAATTATTTAAATGAAATTTTACAGAAAGACTACAATTTCACAATAAGTAGAAGTGGTTGTTATTTAAGATTACTTCCCAGTAGGTACGATTCAATTGAAGGCAAAAAACATGTTATAACGGTTCCAGTAAAACTAGCAAGACCACAAGGTAATCTGCATAAGAATCACACTGATGCAGCTTTTGCACGTGCGACGATTAATAGTTTAGAAGAAGTTGCTTCGTTGCTAGGGCCCAAAGAGGTGGCTTTCATTAGTCAAGATGACAAAGCTCGTGTGCCCATTGGAAAAACGGGTAAAATTTTATCATAAATTGAAAATTTACAAATATGTATTATTTATAGATTTCTTAATAAATACTAAATCCCACTTTCTTTGATTTCACCTGCCAACAAACAGAGTCCTCTACTGATGCATTTGGAATATCAAATACGCCTTCCAGACCATGACTGGGTAGTTGCCCCATCCCACAAGCTAATACCATCTGTTTATGCGGGAATCCAAATTTCAGAAAATAGGTATGGCGATAAAAACGCAGTAAGTTATTCTGGTCCAACGTACATTGCAGTGCGATCTGGAAAACATTGTTCGTCAACTGCATGGTCTCATTTGGTTGATATCGAAAGGCTTTTGCGCTTACCACAATTTGATATAATAACAAAAACTGCATTGGGTGATGTGAAACCAGTAATGATTTTCATTGTTGATGGAGGACCAGATGAAAATCCAAGATATTCTAAGGTCATCACTTCCGGAATACATAGCTTTATTCAAAATGACTTAGATGCCTTATTTATCGCGACAAATGCACCTGGGCGAAGTGCTTTTAATAGAGTTGAGAGAAGAATGGCTCCCTTGAGCAAAGAATTAGCAGGAGTAATACTGCCGCACGAACACTACGGCACTCATTTGGACAACAGTGGGAAAACTGTTGATGCCGAAAAAGAGAAACGAAACTTTGAATTTGCTGGCCAGACATTGGCTGAAATATGGACAAATTGTGTAATCGGCGGGCACCCTGTAGTCAGCGAATATATTACTCCAGAAAATTCTGAATTTCAAGAATGGCAAGATATTCATTTCAGTTCGAGTCAGTATTTTTTACAAATTGTAAAATGCAGAAACACCAACTGTTGTTCTGAGGCACGCAGCTCGATTTTCAAATTATTATCTGATCGATTTCTACCTCCTCCGCTAGCCATTTATCAAAGTGATGATGGACTTATTATATCTGAAGAAAAAGGAAAGTTCGTATCTTTGTTTGTATTGGAGAAATTAAAAACTACTATAGCTGCTGATCATTTTAAATCTTTTAAAAAAATACCATACGACATCATGTGTCCTTCAGTCAAAAAAGGGATTCAACACAAAATATGTTCTAAATGTGGTATGTACATTGCTTCCATTGGGAAATTAAAAATTCATCAAAAAAACAGTGGAGTTCAGTCTGTGATCCGCAAAATTCGTCCTGTAAGACTAGCAGCAAAGAGACAAAAGGAGTTTTTGACTGTACTGAAAAGTTACGACAACGAAGACGAGCTGGAGTGGCTGGATGGCGACACTATAGAAAGTTATTCTGATGAAATGGTAACTGAGAATCCAAATGTGAAGAGTTCTGCCGCAGTTATCAGTGTCGAGTGTAACCGTCGCTTTCCACGAAAGTGTTTGCATGGGGGTGAAGGACGTGGGCGGGACTCTTCTGGCTACGGCTAGCAAAATCAGCCTGTGGGGAGGTTCTTTTCCGCCTTACCCATCCGTACTTAGCGATTACGATAAAAAATATAATTTATAAGAATCCCTGATTTGCCTTTATTTAAACAGACGCTAAAGATGAAAATTAAATGAATGAAAAGCACTGCAAATGAATTTATTTACTGTTAATTGAAATAGACAAAACTATCTGAAAGAAAAGAAACCTAACGAATGATAATCATTTCAGCACAATACATATGCATCTTTGGGTGTTATTGAGATGCACAGTCTCTACCCACCCAACCATGATTCTTTATGTATTTTATGACAAGAAACCCTAGAGCCGACTATCTATGTCACCATACCAACACAGAAATTAAGGAAAAGTTAGTAAGTCATTTTAAAGAAATTATAATTTTCTTATTTATTATATAAATTCATTTTGTATCCATAGAAACCAAAAAAAAAAAACAATTTCGTTAATTTACAAATGTATAAATGATAGTTGCATTAACCAATTTACCATTAGGATTTAAATAATTTTTTTGTATCTTATTGATAACATCGAAATTTACAAGTAAAATAAACAAAACAAAATTGAATTGAAATTGAAAAGATTTGCGTGAGAGTTTTCTTACGATATGCGCAAATCAAAACAAAAAAATGGAAAAGAAAATAATATCAATAAAAAAATATGTCATCAATGAAGAGAGCGATTGCAATAACCGAGCAATTAAATGCAATGCAGGTAGAAAATCTGCAAAGCTATGCAAAAGTTAAAAATTCACCACGATCGTTGCTAATAGAGTAGTATGCAATAGCATTATTAATTTGGAATTCTCCCTTTTTCTTTAAACGCGAATAACTTTTGATTATATATTTAGGCAAAAATAAATATTTTTTTTATGCAAAAATAACTATTTTTTTATGCAAAAATTAAGATTTTATTAATTTTTTTTTTTGACACATAACTCACCAAAAATCCATCGAGGTAAGGCCTTAGCTTGATGTTGTAGGTGTTGATTTAAGCTGTAGGATTATTGTTAAAAATTAATGAAATTTGCTAGGAAATAACTAACTTATTTCGCACGATTTGGACAGAAATTTTTCACTTTTGCTTAAATTTAATGGCTAACTATTTCCGATTTTGACTTTTTAACAAGATTTTTCAAATGGATTTCCAAACTTTAGATTCCACTTTTTACGATCACTATGAATTTAATATAGATTTTAAGATTATTGTTTTCTTTTAAACCGCAATACACTGAATATTTTTTTTTCTAACATTTTGCAAGACATTATATGGAATATAATTTTAAGATTTTTTTTTTATAGAACAAAATTGAATGTTTTTAGACTTTTTTTTTCAATTTAAATTAGATTTTCAGATTTTCAGCTTTCTGAATTTAAGACTTTATAGATCTGCAGAAATCGACATATATATGTAGTGTGCATAAACCACGATGTTTTGCTAATTTTTTGACTTAAACACAAAATTGGCTGGCTTTTTAACCTTATTCGCGGCGATTATGAGTAGACTGATATCATTGATATGTGCCTCATTGAAGATGACTCCGTTATTGAGTTGTTATGCCAAGTGCAGGTTACTTGTGCAGCACCCCCTACACTCAGCAAACCTAGTAGTGGGATGAAGATTTTTTTTCAATTTCACTGATAAAAAGACTACAAATTTAATATTTTACCGTGGCTTTTTTTTAAACGAAAATTTAATGATGAATTAGATTTTATATAGCAATTTTCCGTGTGATGCGATGATGTTTTATAAAACAAATTTATTCTCAAAAATTTTGGTGATTTAGTTAGACTAAAAGAATCACGTCTTTAGTTTTTCAATTATTGTATGTAGTTGTCGATTCTCGTATGCCTGCCTTTCTTTTCTATAAACCTTTTGTTAAAAAAAATTTATTTAAATCCGAAAGTGTTAAAAAGTCAAGGTGCGCGCGACTTTTCTGAATCCTTTGATCATGCTGATTACAAAAAGTGCTTTGGAACCAAAAAAAAATTGCGTTTAGATATTCCGCAACGAGCTTGAAGGTACTCTTTTGGGAATTTTTGAGTTTTTGAGTTCTCTTTTTAATTTAAACACAATAGAGGTATTCACGATCTAGAGTAACGTCCTGAGTAACAGAGTAACAGGGTAACTGTGCACAACCACAACAACAAAATATACGTAAGTTACTCTGTTACTCTTTTACCCTTTTAGTCAAGCTATTTTCTAGTGTAAAATAATCTTACACTTTTGCCTTTTTTTTACTATTTCTATTTCTATAGAAACGTTTGAATTTGTTTATGATTGAGAGGCAATTTTCGTTCATCAAAAATAAAAATTTGAATGGGAGAAAAATATTCATTTAAAAAATTTTTTTTTTGTTGTCAGCTAAGATTATTTTGAGAAACAAAAAGCAAATATACGTGCAAAGTATTGAGTATGCTCACTATTCAGAGTAACTAAGTGCACTTTTACCCTGTTACTCAGCTCGTTACTCTAGATCGTGAATAACTCTAATATCTTTTGAATCAGATAAAGTATTTGCAAAACTTAAATTGCATTTTGTTAGGAATATTTTAAGCCATGTTCTGCATTAATAATAATTAATCTACTTTTTGCCAATTTTTTTTAGCAGCACTTTAAACTTAAAAATTTGTTAATTTTTTGAGGTGTTTGCACTTTCAACAACCAATTTTTTTCTTATTTTGCTCTAGCAAATTTTTTTTAACATTTTTATATTTTTATGCATTAATTTATATTTAAAATAATTTCAACAACTAAGCTATTAGTAACACTTTTACTCACTAAAAACTATTAAGTATAATTAAATTAGACTCAAAAAAAAATTCATTTTAGTGTTTTCAAGGCATTGAAATAAGATATCTTAATAGGATGACGTAAGGTACCACTTTTTTTTTATAAAATCATTAGTTCCCAATCTTCTGAGTAAAACAACATTCTTTGCAATATCGAAATTTTTGCACTTCATGTTATTTTTGGCAAAATAGGTTAACAGATAGTTTTCATAGATCTTCTAAAAAAACTAAAAAAAAATTTAGTCAAAAATAAACTAAAATAGCCATTTTCGATGTATTTGTTACTGTTGATTCCGAATTCGGTCTCAAAATCGCTCTGTCTTGTACGGTTAAGGAGATATTCAAACATAAAAGTAAAAAAAAACACCGTTTTTGCTCTTTTTAAAGTGATATTACAAGTCAAGGTTACTTTCAGCCACAAAAAATGGTATAGTGGTTAAAAGTGCCAGTTTGTTTCTTTAAAATCCAATTTAAATCATACCGATATCTTTTTCATTCTCGGAGTTATCCTAACTGAAAAAGTTTAAAAAGTGCAAAAAAAAACGTTTTTTTATTATTTCTGCTTATGATATTTCAGAGGAACAAAGAGATATCGATTTTATTTAAATTGGGTTTTCAAGAAAAATGCCGTCACTCTTATTTTCAATACCAAGGTGAAAGTTACCATGTCGTTATATAACAGGTTCAAAATGATCAAAAACGGTGTTTTTTGCATTTTTAGGTTAGGATATCTCTAAAACCGTACAAGATACAGCAATTCTGAGACCGGATTTAGAATTTTCATGAACACATACATCACAAATGACTATTGTTGTTTCTGTTTCGCCATGAATATTTTAAACTCAAAGTTTTTTTTTTGGCCAAATTTGATTAAACTTTACGGTTTTTAGCAAGTAAAGTGAAGCTGGTGGCTTAGTTGTTGAAGTCAGTTGATAGATAAATTAATGCATAAAAAAATAAAAACATAAAAAAAAATTCGCTAGAGCAAAATAAGAAAAAAATCGGTTCTTAAAAGTGCAAATACCTCAAAAAATTAACAAATTTTGAAGTTTAAAGTGCTGCTAAAAAAAATTGGGAAAGACAACGTTAATTATTATTAATGCAAAGAATGGTCCAAAATATTCCTAACAAAATGCAATTTAATTTTTGCAAATGCCTTATCTAGTTCAAAAGATATAGCGTTAAAATTAAAAATAGTACTCAAAAACTCAAAAATTCCTAAAAAAGTACCTTCAAGCTCGTTGCGGAATATCTAAACGCAATTTTTTTTTGGTTCCAAAGCACTTTTTGTAATCAGCAGGATCCAAGGATTCAGAAAAGTCGCGCGCACCTTGACTTTTCAACACTTTTGGTTTTTCCATACAAAATTTGGACCACTCTAATGTATATATGAAAGTATACCTTTTTGAACAGTTGACGATACCATCTCAGATGAAGTCTTCTAGCGGAAAGAAAGATCTCTTTCATATTTCAATGGCATATACCCACGTTAATCAAAATAAAATGGAAGACTCAATATGATCAACCGGATATTTTTAATTTTTATGCGTAGGGTACAGAAAGAACAGTGATGCAAAAATGGAGGTGTACCTTATTTTTAATTAAAAATTGGCTACGGAGTTGGCTTCAGACAAATATAACATTGAAGAAGATTTTCTTTGCAAACCAAAGAAGAACTAATCAAAATTATCAGAAGCTTCGTATAACAAAAATGAACTTCTACAAAGATTTTTTCATTACAAAACCAGATAAGATGGCAGTTTTTTACTGAAATGTTAGCTGGAGAATTTTCATTGCCTTAAATCTTTAGCGTGGTAAGTTCCTAATAGTTCTCCTTTTAAATCCTCTAAAACATAATAACTGTTACCAACTTTTTGTCTAATGCGAGCTTTTAGAAAAGAAGGACTCAACTTCGCGTTGAAATTTTTACTAAAGCTACTCTGAGCAAAATTTCTTCGGAAAATTTCTTGGCCCACCTTAAACGATACTTGTCTAGAGCGAAGATTATATTGTTTTTCATTCTTTTCATGAGCTAGCCTGATGTTTTGCTGAATTTCTTTTCTGAGCAATGCAAGTTTATCCTCAGATGAAATTTGAATATTTGGTTCTTCTAATAAATTCAAATTTTTGAGAAGCTTATAATCGTTTGCATGCGTAATCATATTGAAACCATAAAGTGCATGATATGGGGAGACATGAATACTTTGGTGAATAGAATTTCTGAGAGCACACGAAATACTTGTTAAATAAGTGTCCCACTCACGATGGTCATTTTTTAAGTAAGCTCTAATAGCCGAAATCAAAGAACGATTTACTCTTTCAGATGCGTTACTCTGTGGGGAATAAACAGCAGTATAAAGATGATTTATACCGAGCTTGGTTAAAAAAGCATTGAAGTCATTTGCTTTAAATTGACTTCCGTTATCGGTAATTATTAGCTCTGGAACACCATAGCAATGAAAAATTTCAGTTAACAAAAATTCTTGAATTTTTATGGAAGTAAATTTCCGAAGAGGGCACAGCCAATGAAATTTACTAAAATGGTCAACAACAATTAAAAGACCAATATTCCCTTTTTTACTCCTTGGATAAGGACCTAATAAATCTATATATAAACGTTGAAACGGACGGACGGAAAAACTCGAATTACCCATTGCTGGACGCAAGATAAAATTTGGGGCTTTGGTGGTCTTACAAATTTCACAGTTTCGGATATACTCACGCACATCTTTGACTAAACCTGGCCAATATAGATTGCGACGAATCAACTCAATGGTCTTAACCATTCCTCCATGGGAAGCAATAACACTATCATGTGCTCTATTTATCACTTCTTTTCGTAATTTTTGGGGTACCCATAATTTCCATGAGTTTTCTTCCTGTTCAACATTACCACTAGCGTGTTCAGTACGTTTGTATAAGTATTTATCACACACTTTTAAATCTGGAAACTTAGATTCATTTTGTAAAAATTTATTTTTAAGGTTTTCATACTCTGAATTGAAAAAATGTGGGGATTCAAGATCAATTTCAGGACCAGCAAATTCAAGGCTCTCAATTTCAGGTTCATACATGCGTGATAAGGCATCAGGGACTATGTGGTCTTTACCTTTACGGTGGCTTATAGAAAATGTATACCCTTGTAGTTTGAAAGCCCATCTTGCAAGACGACCATTCAAATTTTGTTGACGCATCAACCAAAGTAAACTAGCATGATCCGTGATGATTTCGAATTCCTGCATCTCAATGTAACACCTAAACCGTTCAATGGCAACTATGGCAGCTAAGCATTCTCGTTCAGTTACACTATAGTTCTTTTGGGCAGTATTTAATTTTTTAGACATGAATGCTATTGGTTGTTCTACACCATCATTAGTCAACTGAACGAGAACCGCGCCAATACCATAGTCGCTGGCGTCACAATGAAGAATTTTTTCGAAAAGTCAGGATTGACTAAAATAGGAGCAGTAGTTAAACGAGTTTTTAATGTCTCAAATGAAAGTTGTGCCTCCGAAGTCCAGATAAATTTTTTCTTCGTTGACAACACTTCTGTAATAGGAAATGAGATTTCCGCAAAATTTTCTATGAAACGGCGATACCATCCACAAATCCCTAAAAATCCACGAACCTGTTTTATTGTTTTTGGAACTGGCTAAGATAAAATGGAGCTTATTTTCTCGGGATCTGTGGAGATACCTCCATTACCAATGACGAATCCTAGGTATTTAACATTTGTAACACAAAATTTACTTTTAGCTAGATTTAAAGTAAGATTAGCTTTTTTAAATTGTTGCGCCAGTCGAATCAAAATTGAAAGATGAGTTGGAAAATCTTCCGAAACCAAACAAAGGTCATCCAAATAACCAAATACGCAATGTCGGAGGTCCGCAGGAATTATTTCATCCATTAATCGAGCCATAGTAGAAGGAGCGTTGCACAAGCCAAATGGCATTGTAACAAACTCATACAGCGGCCTTCCGGGAACTGTGAAAGCGGTCAGTGGCTTCGATTTTTCCGTTAAACCTATCTGCCAATAAGCGTCTTTTAAATCCAATTTGGTTATTATATTTGCTTTGGGTAGCCTCGCAAAAATACCTTCAATATTTGGTAGAGGGTATGCGTCTTTTTTGGTCACAGAATTCAACTTCCTCGCATCTAAACAAAGCCTCACTTTTCCTGGTTTTACCACTAATCTCATAGGTGAGCTCCACGGACTATTGCTTGCTTGAATTACACCTAAACTTAACATCCGATCTATCTCTTTAAACATAGGATTTTCTACTGCAGGACTTACAGGATAGAATCTTTGTTTAATTGGTTTTGCGTCACCAATGTCAATGTCGTGAGTAATTAGACTGGTTTTGCCAAAGCCTTCTAATTCAAAATTAGGAAACATTGATTTTACAGTTTCTAATTGCTGTTTTTCTAAAAGAGTCAAAGGAAAATTTTCAGATGAATCCGTTTCTGACGTTGCATGATTTTCAATAGAAATCGAAAAAATTAATCCAGGAGCTAAGTTAAAAAGCTTCCAAAAATCAATTCCTAAAATTAATTTTTGAGCTATTGAGGGAATAACATATAGAATTATTGACTTAGTTTCATTTTTGTAAGTGATATTAGTTTTTAAAAATCCATTAACTTTATGCAAATTGCCATCAGCAGTTTTAACTTGAGATGAAATTTTTTTAAATTCGGGCAAATCTTCGAAATGTTTTCTAGCTAAACTGGCACCTATACAACTTATATTTGCGCCAGTGTCTAAAAGACCAAGTTCACAAATATCTAAAAATTTCACTTCAGCGTAATACCACATATCTGAACAATTATTAAAAATGGAAGAAATTAAAAGCTTTTTAGTGCTTTTAATTTTCTTGAAGTATTCTCGTATACGCCTAGTTGATCTTTTCGTTTCTTTTTTCGTTAATTTTGGATTTTCATTAAAAATTCTTTTTCTTATTTCTAAATAATTTTTTAAACGTTCATGATATGGACGTCTGGGAAAATTAATTAATTGCAAATTTTGCGAAGGAATTCTTTTCAATATATTAAATTTAGAAGATATATTATTAAATTCATTTAATTTTTCAGTATTTAATTCATTTTGCTTTATGTTAGGTAGTAAAAGATATTCAGAATTATTCGAACTATTTATATTAATTTTAGAGCTAGCCGGTAAATTTATTTGTAAAGGTACTACATTTTGAACATTTACGCATTCAGTATCGTTTTGATTTGTTGGATTTATTGTTTCGGGAGCATTCTGTTTGAATTCGGATGGAATGCACCCTCCGCGGAGTTTTCCGATTTACGCAAAATACATTTGGAGCATTGCGGCTTATATACATTTGGAGTGCCACAACCATAGCAAAATATTTTTCTCTCAGCGAGACAATCCTCCCAATGGTGGCCTTCATCTCCACAATTCCAGCACTTAAAAATTTTACCTGTGCCTTGAATTGCAGCAATGGATATCTCAATCTCCGAATTATCCAAAGTATCATTTTGGACTTCTTCTATAGGAGAAATATTTCTACGAGTAGGAAAATTTTGTAAATTACGATTTTTTTGTGCGCGATGATATGCTTCTTCTCCAATTAAATTTTCTCTCATTTGACAGAGCTTTCGCAGATGAGCCATGGAATGAATTGGCACGTATAATAATTCGTGACGAATTTCAGGCTTCAAATTTCTAGAAACAATTTCGATAAGTTCAGATTCATCAATTTGCTCTGAAAGCTTATCTGCAATTGCGCAAATATCATTATAAAAAATTTCAAATTTCTCATCTGGTCTTTGCCTACGATTCCTAAGTGATTCTCGAATATCATAATTGGAACGATAATCTTTATATTGATATCGTAACGCTGAACAAAATTCAGACCATTCGATTCTGGGGACCTGTTTATGGTACCTCCAGTACCAGTCTCTGGCTTTACCGTGCAATAGAATGTGTAAATTTTTACAAACAGAAGAAAATTCATTATTTAAAGAATCTGCAGTAAGAGTGCGAACTCTATAAATAAATTCTTCGACATTCAAACTATCGGACAATCCATCAAAACGGATATTCCAATTTTGAATAATATTTGTAATTTTATCAGGGTTAATATTCAAATTTACCTGTGGCAAATTAAAACGATCATTATGTATCTCTGCATTTTGAGGAATATTCTGAGGATTTCGTATACAATTTCCATTTGCATTTAAATTCAATGCAGCAAACCGACGATCAATTACTTGTTCGATCAGATTTGAAATACGATCATAATCAAAATTATCATTTTGTCTTATACGCGGTGAATTATTGTGCGCTGCACTACGGGGCGTATGATTGATATTATTAATTGGTTGAGCAAAGTCATTTAATGGAACTGAAATATTTAACTGATGAGCTTCGCTAAGCGTACGATTAGGGTTAGAAGATTCGGCACCCAAATTTCGTGACGAAACATCTACTAAATTATTACGAGTGTAACTTCGTGTATTATGTCTACGCTGACTACCTCCACGACCTCTGTGACTAGTGTTATGTGTATTAGTAGCATTTTCGGTACTTGTGTTAGAAGAGAGATGGTTTAATTCTCTAGCGTGACAAAGACTACGACATACTGGGCATTCGTGATGCTCTTTAAGCCATTCATCAATGCATGTAAAGTGAAAGAGATGCCTGCAACGAGTGACACGACATTCTTGTGGAACCAACATTTCTTGCAAACAAACAGAACAGGTACCTCCAGCAGATAACGCTACGAGTTCTGGAATGTTCTCTGCACTGTGTACAACAGCCATAATTAGAAAAGATTTTATTACAACGCAAAATCAAAGAAATTTTATGAAAAAAAACTAAAAAAAATTTATCGAATTCAATAGATTGAAAATTTTTCAAAATAAGAATATCAGAGTATGTATGTTTATATATCAGATCAAAATATATTTCCGTGTTTTATGGTAGGTGACTATAGGTAATTATATGTATATATAATGGCTTTTAAAGTTTAAATTGTGCTGAAAGATAAATGTTAGAATAACAAAATTGGCATATTGCTGAAATTTTAAGACATAATTTATGACACAAGATCAGATAGAGGACCAAAAAAAAATAATTACTTGGACAAAAAAATGCATCTAAACTTTAACACTTTTAGCATAAGTTCTGTGATCCAAAAGCAATTATGTTTTTCCAGAAAATTTTATCAGCTTATGATCCACAAATTCGTAAAGAAAAATTCAGTAACTCAATGCAATTCTCAACAATTTGAAAATGAAAAGAAAAACAACATAGCCAAGCGGTCGAAATAATTCGGATCTACTTCCAAATTATCGAATATCCTGCAAGGTTAATGAATTTATTTCAAATTTAAACTGCCAGAACAACATTAAAAACAAAATTTTTTTATCAAAATTGAGCTTTACACAAATAAATAAATTGATTCAAGGGACTAAGTTGTGAAAACCTATACTAAAAAAATTTTAAAAAGATTATAGCCAAAAACTTTAGAGCAGAATCAATGACTAACATACTTGACCTAGATCGAAAGATCACAGGCTATGTCTCAAAAGCATAGGCCCCACGTTGGGCGCCAAATTTTTATGTAACCGTCGCTTTCCACGAAAGTGTTTGCATGGGGGTGAAGGACGTGGGCGGGACTCTTCTGGCTACGGCTAGCAAAATCAGCCTGTGGGGAGGTTCTTTTCCGCCTTACCCATCCGTACTTAGCGATTACGATAAAAAATATAATTTATAAGAATCCCTGATTTGCCTTTATTTAAACAGACGCTAAAGATGAAAATTAAATGAATGAAAAGCACTGCAAATGAATTTATTTACTGTTAATTGAAATAGACAAAACTATCTGAAAGAAAAGAAACCTAACGAATGATAATCATTTCAGCACAATACATATGCATCTTTGGGTGTTATTGAGATGCACAGTCTCTACCCACCCAACCATGATTCTTTATGTATTTTATGACAAGAATCCCTAGAGCCGACTATCTATGTCACCATACCAACACAGAAATTAAGGAAAAGTTAGTAAGTCATTTTAAAGAAATTATAATTTTCTTATTTATTATATAAATTTATTTTGTATCCATAGAAACCAAAAAAAAACAATTTCGTTAATTTACAAATGTATAAATGATAGTTACATTAACCAATTTACCATTAGGATTTAAATAATTTTTTTGTATCTTATTGATAACATCGAAATTTACAAGTAAAATAAACAAAACAAAATTGAATTGAAATTGAAAAGATTTGCGTGAGAGTTTTCTTACGATATGCGCAAATCAAAACAAAAAAATGGAAAAGAAAATAATATCAATAAAAAAATATGTCATCAATGAAGAGAGCGATTACAATAACCGAGCAACTAAATGCAATGCAGGTAGAAAATCTGCAAAGCTATGCAAAAGTTAAAAATTCACCACGATCGTTGCTAATAGAGTAGTATGCAATAGCATTATTAATTTGGAATTCTCCCTTTTTCTTTAAACGCGAATAACTTTTGATTATATATTTAGGCAAAAATAAATATTTTTTTTATGCAAAAATAACTATTTTTTTATGCAAAAATTAAGATTTTATTAATATTTTTTTTTTGACACATAACTCACCAAAAATCCATCGAGGTAAGGCCTTAGCTTGATGTTGTAGGTGTTGATTTAAGCTGTAGGATTATTGTTAAAAATTAATGAAATTTGCTAGGAAATAACTAACTTATTTCGCACGATTTGGACAGAAATTTTTCACTTTTGCTTAAATTTAATGGCTAACTATTTCCGATTTTGACTTTTTAACAAGATTTTTCAAATGGATTTCCAAACTTTAGATTCCACTTTTTACGATCACTATGAATTTAATATAGATTTTAAGATTATTGCTTTCTTTTAAACCGCAATACACTGAATATTTTTTTTTCTAACATTTTGCAAGACATTATATGGAATATAATTTTAAGATTTTTTTTTTATAGAACAAAATTGAATGTTTTTAGACTTTTTTTTTCAATTTAAATTAGATTTTCAGATTTTCAGCTTTCTGAATTTAAGACTTTATAGATCTGCAGAAATCGACATATATATGTAGTGTGCATAAACCACGATGTTTTGCTAATTTTTTGACTTAAACACAAAATTGGCTGGCTTTTTAACCTTATTCGCGGCGATTATGAGTAGACTGATATCATTGATATGTGCCTCATTGAAGATGACTCCGTTATTGAGTTGTTATGCCAAGTGCAGGTTACTTGTGCAGCACCCCCTACACTCAGCAAACCTAGTAGTGGGATGAAGATTTTTTTTCAATTTCACTGATAAAAAGACTACAAATTTAATATTTTACCGTGGCTTTTTTTTAAACGAAAATTTAATGATGAATTAGATTTTATATAGCAATTTTCCGTGTGATGCGATGATGTTTTATAAAACAAATTTATTCTCAAAAATTTTGGTGATTTAGTTAGACTAAAAGAATCACGTCTTTAGTTTTTCAATTATTGTATGTAGTTGTCGATTCTCGTATGCCTGCCTTTCTTTTCTATAAACCTTTTGTTAAAAAAAATTTATTTAAATCCGAAAGTGTTAAAAAGTCAAGGTGCGCGCGACTTTTCTGAATCCTTTGATCATGCTGATTACAAAAAGTGCTTTGGAACCAAAAAAAAATTGCGTTTAGATATTCCGCAACGAGCTTGAAGGTACTCTTTTGGGAATTTTTGAGTTTTTGAGTTCTCTTTTTAATTTAAACACAATAGAGGTATTCACGATCTAGAGTAACGTCCTGAGTAACAGAGTAACAGGGTAACTGTGCACAACCACAACAACAAAATATACGTAAGTTACTCTGTTACTCTTTTACCCTTTTAGTCAAGCTATTTTCTAGTGTAAAATAATCTTACACTTTTGCCTTTTTTTTACTATTTCTATTTCTATAGAAACGTTTGAATTTGTTTATGATTGAGAGGCAATTTTCGTTCATCAAAAATAAAAATTTGAATGGGAGAAAAATATTCATTTAAAAAATTTTTTTTTTGTTGTCAGCTAAGATTATTTTGAGAAACAAAAAGCAAATATACGTGCAAAGTATTGAGTATGCTCACTATTCAGAGTAACTAAGTGCACTTTTACCCTGTTACTCAGCTCGTTACTCTAGATCGTGAATAACTCTAATATCTTTTGAATCAGATAAAGTATTTGCAAAACTTAAATTGCATTTTGTTAGGAATATTTTAAGCCATGTTCTGCATTAATAATAATTAATCTACTTTTTGCCAATTTTTTTTAGCAGCACTTTAAACTTAAAAATTTGTTAATTTTTTGAGGTGTTTGCACTTTCAACAACCAATTTTTTTCTTATTTTGCTCTAGCAAATTTTTTTTAACATTTTTATATTTTTATGCATTAATTTATATTTAAAATAATTTCAACAACTAAGCTATTAGTAACACTTTTACTCACTAAAAACTATTAAGTATAATTAAATTAGACTCAAAAAAAAATTCATTTTAGTGTTTTCAAGGCATTGAAATAAGATATCTTAATAGGATGACGTAAGGTACCACTTTTTTTTTATAAAATCATTAGTTCCCAATCTTCTGAGTAAAACAACATTCTTTGCAATATCGAAATTTTTGCACTTCATGTTATTTTTGGCAAAATAGGTTAACAGATAGTTTTCATAGATCTTCTAAAAAAACTAAAAAAAAAATTTAGTCAAAAATAAACTAAAATAGCCATTTTCGATGTATTTGTTACTGTTGATTCCGAATTCGGTCTCAAAATCGCTCTGTCTTGTACGGTTAAGGAGATATTCAAACATAAAAGTAAAAAAAAACACCGTTTTTGCTCTTTTTAAAGTGATATTACAAGTCAAGGTTACTTTCAGCCACAAAAAATGGTATAGTGGTTAAAAGTGCCAGTTTGTTTCTTTAAAATCCAATTTAAATCATACCGATATCTTTTTCATTCTCGGAGTTATCCTAACTGAAAAAGTTTAAAAAGTGCAAAAAAAAACGTTTTTTTATTATTTCTGCTTATGATATTTCAGAGGAACAAAGAGATATCGATTTTATTTAAATTGGGTTTTCAAGAAAAATGCCGTCACTCTTATTTTCAATACCAAGGTGAAAGTTACCATGTCGTTATATAACAGGTTCAAAATGATCAAAAACGGTGTTTTTTGCATTTTTAGGTTAGGATATCTCTAAAACCGTACAAGATACAGCAATTCTGAGACCGGATTTAGAATTTTCATGAACACATACATCACAAATGACTATTGTTGTTTCTGTTTCGCCATGAATATTTTAAACTCAAAGTTTTTTTTTTGGCCAAATTTGATTAAACTTTACGGTTTTTAGCAAGTAAAGTGAAGCTGGTGGCTTAGTTGTTGAAGTCAGTTGATAGATAAATTAATGCATAAAAAAATAAAAACATAAAAAAAAATTCGCTAGAGCAAAATAAGAAAAAAATCGGTTCTTAAAAGTGCAAATACCTCAAAAAATTAACAAATTTTGAAGTTTAAAGTGCTGCTAAAAAAAATTGGGAAAGACAACGTTAATTATTATTAATGCAAAGAATGGTCCAAAATATTCCTAACAAAATGCAATTTAATTTTTGCAAATGCCTTATCTAGTTCAAAAGATATAGCGTTAAAATTAAAAATAGTACTCAAAAACTCAAAAATTCCTAAAAAAGTACCTTCAAGCTCGTTGCGGAATATCTAAACGCAATTTTTTTTTGGTTCCAAAGCACTTTTTGTAATCAGCAGGATCCAAGGATTCAGAAAAGTCGCGCGCACCTTGACTTTTCAACACTTTTGGTTTTTCCATACAAAATTTGGACCACTCTAATGTATATATGAAAGTATACCTTTTTGAACAGTTGACGATACCATCTCAGATGAAGTCTTCTAGCGGAAAGAAAGATCTCTTTCATATTTCAATGGCATATACCCACGTTAATCAAAATAAAATGGAAGACTCAATATGATCAACCGGATATTTTTAATTTTTATGCGTAGGGTACAGAAAGAACAGTGATGCCAAAATGGAGGTGTACCTTATTTTTAATTAAAAATTGGCTACGGAGTTGGCTTCAGACAAATATAACATTGAAGAAGATTTTCTTTGCAAACCAAAGAAGAACTAATCAAAATTATCAGAAGCTTCGTATAACAAAAATGAACTTCTACAAAGATTTTTTCATTACAAAACCAGATAAGATGGCAGTTTTTTACTGAAATGTTAGCTGGAGAATTTTCATTGCCTTAAATCTTTAGCGTGGTAAGTTCCTAATAGTTCTCCTTTTAAATCCTCTAAAACATAATAACTGTTACCAACTTTTTGTCTAATGCGAGCTTTTAGAAAAGAAGGACTCAACTTCGCGTTGAAATTTTTACTAAAGCTACTCTGAGCAAAATTTCTTCGGAAAATTTCTTGGCCCACCTTAAACGATACTTGTCTAGAGCGAAGATTATATTGTTTTTCATTCTTTTCATGAGCTAGCCTGATGTTTTGCTGAATTTCTTTTCTGAGCAATGCAAGTTTATCCTCAGATGAAATTTGAATATTTGGTTCTTCTAATAAATTCAAATTTTTGAGAAGCTTATAATCGTTTGCATGCGTAATCATATTGAAACCATAAAGTGCATGATATGGGGAGACATGAATACTTTGGTGAATAGAATTTCTGAGAGCACACGAAATACTTGTTAAATAAGTGTCCCACTCACGATGGTCATTTTTTAAGTAAGCTCTAATAGCCGAAATCAAAGAACGATTTACTCTTTCAGATGCGTTACTCTGTGGGGAATAAACAGCAGTATAAAGATGATTTATACCGAGCTTGGTTAAAAAAGCATTGAAGTCATTTGCTTTAAATTGACTTCCGTTATCGGTAATTATTAGCTCTGGAACACCATAGCAATGAAAAATTTCAGTTAACAAAAATTCTTGAATTTTTATGGAAGTAAATTTCCGAAGAGGGCACAGCCAATGAAATTTACTAAAATGGTCAACAACAATTAAAAGACCAATATTCCCTTTTTTACTCCTTGGATAAGGACCTAATAAATCTATATATAAACGTTGAAACGGACGGACGGAAAAACTCGAATTACCCATTGCTGGACGCAAGATAAAATTTGGGGCTTTGGTGGTCTTACAAATTTCACAGTTTCGGATATACTCACGCACATCTTTGACTAAACCTGGCCAATATAGATTGCGACGAATCAACTCAATGGTCTTAACCATTCCTCCATGGGAAGCAATAACACTATCATGTGCTCTATTTATCACTTCTTTTCGTAATTTTTGGGGTACCCATAATTTCCATGAGTTTTCTTCCTGTTCAACATTACCACTAGCGTGTTCAGTACGTTTGTATAAGTATTTATCACACACTTTTAAATCTGGAAACTTAGATTCATTTTGTAAAAATTTATTTTTAAGGTTTTCATACTCTGAATTGAAAAAATGTGGGGATTCAAGATCAATTTCAGGACCAGCAAATTCAAGGCTCTCAATTTCAGGTTCATACATGCGTGATAAGGCATCAGGGACTATGTGGTCTTTACCTTTACGGTGGCTTATAGAAAATGTATACCCTTGTAGTTTGAAAGCCCATCTTGCAAGACGACCATTCAAATTTTGTTGACGCATCAACCAAAGTAAACTAGCATGATCCGTGATGATTTCGAATTCCTGCATCTCAATGTAACACCTAAACCGTTCAATGGCAACTATGGCAGCTAAGCATTCTCGTTCAGTTACACTATAGTTCTTTTGGGCAGTATTTAATTTTTTAGACATGAATGCTATTGGTTGTTCTACACCATCATTAGTCAACTGAACGAGAACCGCGCCAATACCATAGTCGCTGGCGTCACAATGAAGAATTTTTTCGAAAAGTCAGGATTGACTAAAATAGGAGCAGTAGTTAAACGAGTTTTTAATGTCTCAAATGAAAGTTGTGCCTCCGAAGTCCAGATAAATTTTTTCTTCGTTGACAACACTTCTGTAATAGGAAATGAGATTTCCGCAAAATTTTCTATGAAACGGCGATACCATCCACAAATCCCTAAAAATCCACGAACCTGTTTTATTGTTTTTGGAACTGGCTAAGATAAAATGGAGCTTATTTTCTCGGGATCTGTGGAGATACCTCCATTACCAATGACGAATCCTAGGTATTTAACATTTGTAACACAAAATTTACTTTTAGCTAGATTTAAAGTAAGATTAGCTTTTTTAAATTGTTGCGCCAGTCGAATCAAAATTGAAAGATGAGTTGGAAAATCTTCCGAAACCAAACAAAGGTCATCCAAATAACCAAATACGCAATGTCGGAGGTCCGCAGGAATTATTTCATCCATTAATCGAGCCATAGTAGAAGGAGCGTTGCACAAGCCAAATGGCATTGTAACAAACTCATACAGCGGCCTTCCGGGAACTGTGAAAGCGGTCAGTGGCTTCGATTTTTCCGTTAAACCTATCTGCCAATAAGCGTCTTTTAAATCCAATTTGGTTATTATATTTGCTTTGGGTAGCCTCGCAAAAATACCTTCAATATTTGGTAGAGGGTATGCGTCTTTTTTGGTCACAGAATTCAACTTCCTCGCATCTAAACAAAGCCTCACTTTTCCTGGTTTTACCACTAATCTCATAGGTGAGCTCCACGGACTATTGCTTGCTTGAATTACACCTAAACTTAACATCCGATCTATCTCTTTAAACATAGGATTTTCTACTGCAGGACTTACAGGATAGAATCTTTGTTTAATTGGTTTTGCGTCACCAATGTCAATGTCGTGAGTAATTAGACTGGTTTTGCCAAAGCCTTCTAATTCAAAATTAGGAAACATTGATTTTACAGTTTCTAATTGCTGTTTTTCTAAAAGAGTCAAAGGAAAATTTTCAGATGAATCCGTTTCTGACGTTGCATGATTTTCAATAGAAATCGAAAAAATTAATCCAGGAGCTAAGTTAAAAAGCTTCCAAAAATCAATTCCTAAAATTAATTTTTGAGCTATTGAGGGAATAACATATAGAATTATTGACTTAGTTTCATTTTTGTAAGTGATATTAGTTTTTAAAAATCCATTAACTTTATGCAAATTGCCATCAGCAGTTTTAACTTGAGATGAAATTTTTTTAAATTCGGGCAAATCTTCGAAATGTTTTCTAGCTAAACTGGCACCTATACAACTTATATTTGCGCCAGTGTATAAAAGACCAAGTTCACAAATATCTAAAAATTTCACTTCAGCGTAATACCACATATCTGAACAATTATTAAAAATGGAAGAAATTAAAAGCTTTTTAGTGCTTTTAATTTTCTTGAAGTATTCTCGTATACGCCTAGTTGATCTTTTCGTTTCTTTTTTCGTTAATTTTGGATTTTCATTAAAAATTCTTTTTCTTATTTCTAAATAATTTTTTAAACGTTCATGATATGGACGTCTGGGAAAATTAATTAATTGCAAATTTTGCGAAGGAATTCTTTTCAATATATTAAATTTAGAAGATATATTATTAAATTCATTTAATTTTTCAGTATTTAATTCATTTTGCTTTATGTTAGGTAGTAAAAGATATTCAGAATTATTCGAACTATTTATATTAATTTTAGAGCTAGCCGGTAAATTTATTTGTAAAGGTACTACATTTTGAACATTTACGCATTCAGTATCGTTTTGATTTGTTGGATTTATTGTTTCGGGAGCATTCTGTTTGAATTCGGATGGAATGCACCCTCCGCGGAGTTTTCCGATTTACGCAAAATACATTTGGAGCATTGCGGCTTATATACATTTGGAGTGCCACAACCATAGCAAAATATTTTTCTCTCAGCGAGACAATCCTCCCAATGGTGGCCTTCATCTCCACAATTCCAGCACTTAAAAATTTTACCTGTGCCTTGAATTGCAGCAATGGATATCTCAATCTCCGAATTATCCAAAGTATCATTTTGGACTTCTTCTATAGGAGAAATATTTCTACGAGTAGGAAAATTTTGTAAATTACGATTTTTTTGTGCGCGATGATATGCTTCTTCTCCAATTAAATTTTCTCTCATTTGACAGAGCTTTCGCAGATGAGCCATGGAATGAATTGGCACGTATAATAATTCGTGACGAATTTCAGGCTTCAAATTTCTAGAAACAATTTCGATAAGTTCAGATTCATCAATTTGCTCTGAAAGCTTATCTGCAATTGCGCAAATATCATTATAAAAAATTTCAAATTTCTCATCTGGTCTTTGCCTACGATTCCTAAGTGATTCTCGAATATCATAATTGGAACGATAATCTTTATATTGATATCGTAACGCTGAACAAAATTCAGACCATTCGATTCTGGGGACCTGTTTATGGTACCTCCAGTACCAGTCTCTGGCTTTACCGTGCAATAGAATGTGTAAATTTTTACAAACAGAAGAAAATTCATTATTTAAAGAATCTGCAGTAAGAGTGCGAACTCTATAAATAAATTCTTCGACATTCAAACTATCGGACAATCCATCAAAACGGATATTCCAATTTTGAATAATATTTGTAATTTTATCAGGGTTAATATTCAAATTTACCTGTGGCAAATTAAAACGATCATTATGTATCTCTGCATTTTGAGGAATATTCTGAGGATTTCGTATACAATTTCCATTTGCATTTAAATTCAATGCAGCAAACCGACGATCAATTACTTGTTCGATCAGATTTGAAATACGATCATAATCAAAATTATCATTTTGTCTTATACGCGGTGAATTATTGTGCGCTGCACTACGGGGCGTATGATTGATATTATTAATTGGTTGAGCAAAGTCATTTAATGGAACTGAAATATTTAACTGATGAGCTTCGCTAAGCGTACGATTAGGGTTAGAAGATTCGGCACCCAAATTTCGTGACGAAACATCTACTAAATTATTACGAGTGTAACTTCGTGTATTATGTCTACGCTGACTACCTCCACGACCTCTGTGACTAGTGTTATGTGTATTAGTAGCATTTTCGGTACTTGTGTTAGAAGAGAGATGGTTTAATTCTCTAGCGTGACAAAGACTACGACATACTGGGCATTCGTGATGCTCTTTAAGCCATTCATCAATGCATGTAAAGTGAAAGAGATGCCTGCAACGAGTGACACGACATTCTTGTGGAACCAACATTTCTTGCAAACAAACAGAACAGGTACCTCCAGCAGATAACGCTACGAGTTCTGGAATGTTCTCTGCACTGTGTACAACAGCCATAATTAGAAAAGATTTTATTACAACGCAAAATCAAAGAAATTTTATGAAAAAAAACTAAAAAAAATTTATCGAATTCAATAGATTGAAAATTTTTCAAAATAAGAATATCAGAGTATGTATGTTTATATATCAGATCAAAATATATTTCCGTGTTTTATGGTAGGTGACTATAGGTAATTATATGTATATATAATGGCTTTTAAAGTTTAAATTGTGCTGAAAGATAAATGTTAGAATAACAAAATTGGCATATTGCTGAAATTTTAAGACATAATTTATGACACAAGATCAGATAGAGGACCAAAAAAAAATAATTACTTGGACAAAAAAATGCATCTAAACTTTAACACTTTTAGCATAAGTTCTGTGATCCAAAAGCAATTATGTTTTTCCAGAAAATTTTATCAGCTTATGATCCACAAATTCGTAAAGAAAAATTCAGTAACTCAATGCAATTCTCAACAATTTGAAAATGAAAAGAAAAACAACATAGCCAAGCGGTCGAAATAATTCGGATCTACTTCCAAATTATCGAATATCCTGCAAGGTTAATGAATTTATTTCAAATTTAAACTGCCAGAACAACATTAAAAACAAAATTTTTTTATCAAAATTGAGCTTTACACAAATAAATAAATTGATTCAAGGGACTAAGTTGTGAAAACCTATACTAAAAAAATTTTAAAAAGATTATAGCCAAAAACTTTAGAGCAGAATCAATGACTAACATACTTGACCTAGATCGAAAGATCACAGGCTATGTCTCAAAAGCATAGGCCCCACGTTGGGCGCCAAATTTTTATGTAACCGTCGCTTTCCACGAAAGTGTTTGCATGGGGGTGAAGGACGTGGGCGGGACTCTTCTGGCTACGGCTAGCAAAATCAGCCTGTGGGGAGGTTCTTTTCCGCCTTACCCATCCGTACTTAGCGATTACGATAAAAAATATAATTTATAAGAATCCCTGATTTGCCTTTATTTAAACAGACGCTAAAGATGAAAATTAAATGAATGAAAAGCACTGCAAATGAATTTATTTACTGTTAATTGAAATAGACAAAACTATCTGAAAGAAAAGAAACCTAACGAATGATAATCATTTCAGCACAATACATATGCATCTTTGGGTGTTATTGAGATGCACAGTCTCTACCCACCCAACCATGATTCTTTATGTATTTTATGACAAGAAACCCTAGAGCCGACTATCTATGTCACCATACCAACACAGAAATTAAGGAAAAGTTAGTAAGTCATTTTAAAGAAATTATAATTTTCTTATTTATTATATAAATTCATTTTGTATCCATAGAAACCAAAAAAAAAAAACAATTTCGTTAATTTACAAATGTATAAATGATAGTTGCATTAACCAATTTACCATTAGGATTTAAATAATTTTTTTGTATCTTATTGATAACATCGAAATTTACAAGTAAAATAAACAAAACAAAATTGAATTGAAATTGAAAAGATTTGCGTGAGAGTTTTCTTACGATATGCGCAAATCAAAACAAAAAAATGGAAAAGAAAATAATATCAATAAAAAAATATGTCATCAATGAAGAGAGCGATTACAATAACCGAGCAATTAAATGCAATGCAGGTAGAAAATCTGCAAAGCTATGCAAAAGTTAAAAATTCACCACGATCGTTGCTAATAGAGTAGTATGCAATAGCATTATTAATTTGGAATTCTCCCTTTTTCTTTAAACGCGAATAACTTTTGATTATATATTTAGGCAAAAATAAATATTTTTTTTATGCAAAAATAACTATTTTTTTATGCAAAAATTAAGATTTTATTAATTTTTTTTTTTGACACATAACTCACCAAAAATCCATCGAGGTAAGGCCTTAGCTTGATGTTGTAGGTGTTGATTTAAGCTGTAGGATTATTGTTAAAAATTAATGAAATTTGCTAGGAAATAACTAACTTATTTCGCACGATTTGGACAGAAATTTTTCACTTTTGCTTAAATTTAATGGCTAACTATTTCCGATTTTGACTTTTTAACAAGATTTTTCAAATGGATTTCCAAACTTTAGATTCCACTTTTTACGATCACTATGAATTTAATATAGATTTTAAGATTATTGTTTTCTTTTAAACCGCAATACACTGAATATTTTTTTTTCTAACATTTTGCAAGACATTATATGGAATATAATTTTAAGATTTTTTTTTTATAGAACAAAATTGAATGTTTTTAGACTTTTTTTTTCAATTTAAATTAGATTTTCAGATTTTCAGCTTTCTGAATTTAAGACTTTATAGATCTGCAGAAATCGACATATATATGTAGTGTGCATAAACCACGATGTTTTGCTAATTTTTTGACTTAAACACAAAATTGGCTGGCTTTTTAACCTTATTCGCGGCGATTATGAGTAGACTGATATCATTGATATGTGCCTCATTGAAGATGACTCCGTTATTGAGTTGTTATGCCAAGTGCAGGTTACTTGTGCAGCACCCCCTACACTCAGCAAACCTAGTAGTGGGATGAAGATTTTTTTTCAATTTCACTGATAAAAAGACTACAAATTTAATATTTTACCGTGGCTTTTTTTTAAACGAAAATTTAATGATGAATTAGATTTTATATAGCAATTTTCCGTGTGATGCGATGATGTTTTATAAAACAAATTTATTCTCAAAAATTTTGGTGATTTAGTTAGACTAAAAGAATCACGTCTTTAGTTTTTCAATTATTGTATGTAGTTGTCGATTCTCGTATGCCTGCCTTTCTTTTCTATAAACCTTTTGTTAAAAAAAATTTATTTAAATCCGAAAGTGTTAAAAAGTCAAGGTGCGCGCGACTTTTCTGAATCCTTTGATCATGCTGATTACAAAAAGTGCTTTGGAACCAAAAAAAAATTGCGTTTAGATATTCCGCAACGAGCTTGAAGGTACTCTTTTGGGAATTTTTGAGTTTTTGAGTTCTCTTTTTAATTTAAACACAATAGAGGTATTCACGATCTAGAGTAACGTCCTGAGTAACAGAGTAACAGGGTAACTGTGCACAACCACAACAACAAAATATACGTAAGTTACTCTGTTACTCTTTTACCCTTTTAGTCAAGCTATTTTCTAGTGTAAAATAATCTTACACTTTTGCCTTTTTTTTACTATTTCTATTTCTATAGAAACGTTTGAATTTGTTTATGATTGAGAGGCAATTTTCGTTCATCAAAAATAAAAATTTGAATGGGAGAAAAATATTCATTTAAAAAATTTTTTTTTTGTTGTCAGCTAAGATTATTTTGAGAAACAAAAAGCAAATATACGTGCAAAGTATTGAGTATGCTCACTATTCAGAGTAACTAAGTGCACTTTTACCCTGTTACTCAGCTCGTTACTCTAGATCGTGAATAACTCTAATATCTTTTGAATCAGATAAAGTATTTGCAAAACTTAAATTGCATTTTGTTAGGAATATTTTAAGCCATGTTCTGCATTAATAATAATTAATCTACTTTTTGCCAATTTTTTTTAGCAGCACTTTAAACTTAAAAATTTGTTAATTTTTTGAGGTGTTTGCACTTTCAACAACCAATTTTTTTCTTATTTTGCTCTAGCAAATTTTTTTTAACATTTTTATATTTTTATGCATTAATTTATATTTAAAATAATTTCAACAACTAAGCTATTAGTAACACTTTTACTCACTAAAAACTATTAAGTATAATTAAATTAGACTCAAAAAAAAATTCATTTTAGTGTTTTCAAGGCATTGAAATAAGATATCTTAATAGGATGACGTAAGGTACCACTTTTTTTTTATAAAATCATTAGTTCCCAATCTTCTGAGTAAAACAACATTCTTTGCAATATCGAAATTTTTGCACTTCATGTTATTTTTGGCAAAATAGGTTAACAGATAGTTTTCATAGATCTTCTAAAAAAACTAAAAAAAAAATTTAGTCAAAAATAAACTAAAATAGCCATTTTCGATGTATTTGTTACTGTTGATTCCGAATTCGGTCTCAAAATCGCTCTGTCTTGTACGGTTAAGGAGATATTCAAACATAAAAGTAAAAAAAAACACCGTTTTTGCTCTTTTTAAAGTGATATTACAAGTCAAGGTTACTTTCAGCCACAAAAAATGGTATAGTGGTTAAAAGTGCCAGTTTGTTTCTTTAAAATCCAATTTAAATCATACCGATATCTTTTTCATTCTCGGAGTTATCCTAACTGAAAAAGTTTAAAAAGTGCAAAAAAAAACGTTTTTTTATTATTTCTGCTTATGATATTTCAGAGGAACAAAGAGATATCGATTTTATTTAAATTGGGTTTTCAAGAAAAATGCCGTCACTCTTATTTTCAATACCAAGGTGAAAGTTACCATGTCGTTATATAACAGGTTCAAAATGATCAAAAACGGTGTTTTTTGCATTTTTAGGTTAGGATATCTCTAAAACCGTACAAGATACAGCAATTCTGAGACCGGATTTAGAATTTTCATGAACACATACATCACAAATGACTATTGTTGTTTCTGTTTCGCCATGAATATTTTAAACTCAAAGTTTTTTTTTTGGCCAAATTTGATTAAACTTTACGGTTTTTAGCAAGTAAAGTGAAGCTGGTGGCTTAGTTGTTGAAGTCAGTTGATAGATAAATTAATGCATAAAAAAATAAAAACATAAAAAAAAATTCGCTAGAGCAAAATAAGAAAAAAATCGGTTCTTAAAAGTGCAAATACCTCAAAAAATTAACAAATTTTGAAGTTTAAAGTGCTGCTAAAAAAAATTGGGAAAGACAACGTTAATTATTATTAATGCAAAGAATGGTCCAAAATATTCCTAACAAAATGCAATTTAATTTTTGCAAATGCCTTATCTAGTTCAAAAGATATAGCGTTAAAATTAAAAATAGTACTCAAAAACTCAAAAATTCCTAAAAAAGTACCTTCAAGCTCGTTGCGGAATATCTAAACGCAATTTTTTTTTGGTTCCAAAGCACTTTTTGTAATCAGCAGGATCCAAGGATTCAGAAAAGTCGCGCGCACCTTGACTTTTCAACACTTTTGGTTTTTCCATACAAAATTTGGACCACTCTAATGTATATATGAAAGTATACCTTTTTGAACAGTTGACGATACCATCTCAGATGAAGTCTTCTAGCGGAAAGAAAGATCTCTTTCATATTTCAATGGCATATACCCACGTTAATCAAAATAAAATGGAAGACTCAATATGATCAACCGGATATTTTTAATTTTTATGCGTAGGGTACAGAAAGAACAGTGATGCCAAAATGGAGGTGTACCTTATTTTTAATTAAAAATTGGCTACGGAGTTGGCTTCAGACAAATATAACATTGAAGAAGATTTTCTTTGCAAACCAAAGAAGAACTAATCAAAATTATCAGAAGCTTCGTATAACAAAAATGAACTTCTACAAAGATTTTTTCATTACAAAACCAGATAAGATGGCAGTTTTTTACTGAAATGTTAGCTGGAGAATTTTCATTGCCTTAAATCTTTAGCGTGGTAAGTTCCTAATAGTTCTCCTTTTAAATCCTCTAAAACATAATAACTGTTACCAACTTTTTGTCTAATGCGAGCTTTTAGAAAAGAAGGACTCAACTTCGCGTTGAAATTTTTACTAAAGCTACTCTGAGCAAAATTTCTTCGGAAAATTTCTTGGCCCACCTTAAACGATACTTGTCTAGAGCGAAGATTATATTGTTTTTCATTCTTTTCATGAGCTAGCCTGATGTTTTGCTGAATTTCTTTTCTGAGCAATGCAAGTTTATCCTCAGATGAAATTTGAATATTTGGTTCTTCTAATAAATTCAAATTTTTGAGAAGCTTATAATCGTTTGCATGCGTAATCATATTGAAACCATAAAGTGCATGATATGGGGAGACATGAATACTTTGGTGAATAGAATTTCTGAGAGCACACGAAATACTTGTTAAATAAGTGTCCCACTCACGATGGTCATTTTTTAAGTAAGCTCTAATAGCCGAAATCAAAGAACGATTTACTCTTTCAGATGCGTTACTCTGTGGGGAATAAACAGCAGTATAAAGATGATTTATACCGAGCTTGGTTAAAAAAGCATTGAAGTCATTTGCTTTAAATTGACTTCCGTTATCGGTAATTATTAGCTCTGGAACACCATAGCAATGAAAAATTTCAGTTAACAAAAATTCTTGAATTTTTATGGAAGTAAATTTCCGAAGAGGGCACAGCCAATGAAATTTACTAAAATGGTCAACAACAATTAAAAGACCAATATTCCCTTTTTTACTCCTTGGATAAGGACCTAATAAATCTATATATAAACGTTGAAACGGACGGACGGAAAAACTCGAATTACCCATTGCTGGACGCAAGATAAAATTTGGGGCTTTGGTGGTCTTACAAATTTCACAGTTTCGGATATACTCACGCACATCTTTGACTAAACCTGGCCAATATAGATTGCGACGAATCAACTCAATGGTCTTAACCATTCCTTTATAGTTTTGCTAAAAACCAGGTATTTAGGACGATTTTCTTAAGGTCCATATATAACGATGATGAAAAAGTAATGTTTAATGTTAACAAATAAAATGTACGTTGTAGAAATAATGTGTTTTGTATTGTGAGACCATTTGTGTTCATAAAAACAAAAAAAAATTTTTCAACATAAATTTTATATTTCATACAAATTTTTCGTTTTAAGCTATTTTTAAAAAAAGAAAAAAAATATTTGTAGGACGAAGTAGGAAAAGTTATTTGCAGTTCTCGATTATATAGAATTCGAACTAGTAGATTAAGAAAAAAAACGGCACTTATTTTTATAAGATTTGTTTTTTTTTTTCATCGAAATTTGTCAATTTCTGAAGTTTTTCATTTGATAATATCGTGTATTAAAATCACTACAATATACATCAAATTATATATTTTCCAAAATTTTGTAGTTTTATTTATTTACTCAAATATTATTTATAATAAAAAACTTTACTTCGCTTAGTTCAATCAAAAGACAAATTTTTGAGAATTACTTGTTTAAAAGAACCCAAAACGAAGTGAATAAAACACGATTTTTTTTGAAAAACATCTCAACTTTGAAGTGTCACAGCGTAGCCAAAACTGAGTTTTTCCCCTAAATATTTTGTTTTTATTTTATTGATTTAATTACCTGTCGATTGATACCAATATTATTAGGTTTCGAGTCACAAAAAATTTTGATTTTTGCCCACTAGCCAACGCAGTGTGGTAGGGTACAGAAAGAACAGTGATGCCAAAATGGAGGTGTACCTTATTTTTAATTAAAAATTGGCTACGGAGTTGGCTTCAGACAAATATAACATTGAAGAAGATTTTCTTTGCAAACCAAAGAAGAACTAATCAAAATTATCAGAAGCTTCGTATAACAAAAATGAACTTCTACAAAGATTTTTCCTGTTCATTACACGAGCAGCATCTTCAGTCTGTCTGGTTAAATGTTTAGATATATTTTCCATAAAAAAATATACATATTTATGAATGTCCATTTGTATGATTATAAAAATAAATGTACAAATATACATATAAGAATATTTATGTAAAGAGTAACTTTAACTTGTGTTTAATGCAATTTAGTTATTTCAATTCTTTAAATCTACATATTTATAAAAGTAAATACAAATATTAATATGAAGAAACTGAAACTTCAACTTACAATGAAATTTTTTTTTTTTCGGCTATTTAGCTTTGCACGTGAAGATCCGTAGACGTTTTGTGCATACCAGTGTGCGCAAAAGTCAACTAAAACAATTTTTGCACATAAAAAAAAAATATGGTTAGGGGGGGGGGGGTTCGGTTACCGTCACATAACGCTAGGGGGGTCTGGCCCAGCGTCACTTTTTGTCACATAGGGGGGGGTTCATTTTAGCGAATTTTAGCGTCACAGAGTTTATGGACAGCCCCAAACATGCGACTTCACCGAAAGCTAAAATCGCCCTATTATAAGCTTTAGGTATTAGCGTTAAGTTTGAACATGAATAACGGTAAATCCTATGTATGCAGTGGGAAATAACCGTGTGGTCCATATTACCCACGTAGTCCATATTTCCCTCCCTTACCCTAATAAACAAAGTACTATTGGCTTTAAAAAAAAAAATACCATTGAATTTGTATGGAGTTCTTTTCATTCAAACATCCTGCTAGGCGGGCAGCATGTTTGTGAGAAGACTGAACGTACAACAACTGCGTTCTTCTGCGCGTTTACCAAACTCCTAGGATGTACAAGTCCCTATTAACTCGGGAGACACATTGAACACTGAATTATATACAAGATTAATTATGTATAATAATGTTATTTAGGATTAAGATTTTTAAACTTATTGTTAGTCTCCAATAAATGAATTCAAGTATTAAAAAAAAAAAAAAAAAAAAAAAATTGAAGGAGTTCGAATATATTGCCTTATGTGAAAAGTTTTTTAAAATCGTTTTATTAGTTTCAGTGTCAATAGGGAACAATAACGAGATCAGCGAGTTTCCCAAATTTCAAAATCTTGATCTAGACAAAATCTTGAAAAAAACACTTAAAAATAAAATCTCGAAAAATAAAAATTTTTAAAAAAAGTCTTGGAAAAAAATCATCTTGAAAAAATCTTGAAAGTTAAATATGTCTACTTTTTTAAATAAAAATTATTTTTTACACGCTTTGCGATTGTAAGTGGGTGGTGCCCAGAATTTAAATGAAAAAAAAAAATAACGCCCCACGGCCAAGCCGCAGCATCGATTTTTATGGAATTAATGAATACATTCTATACGTAGATTTCTCAAAAATTCTTTATGAGAAATTAAGTTTCACGCGCTCTAATTAAAGAATACATTCTATGCTTACGTTCTTTGAAAATTCTTCAAAAAAAAATTTTTTTTCTAATCGTTTGACATTCAAGATTTTGACTTTCAAGATATTTATTTTTTATTTATTTGCGCAACAATAAGTACAATAAGATAAATCTTTTGGAGTACAACATACTGATATGGTCTAAGTATAAAATTATATGAATAAGACTAAACTATAAGTAACAGGACAACATAAAATAAAAAATTAAACATTAGAAACTAAAAATAATATACAAAAAAATATTTAAAACTAAACTAGATGTCTGGATATCACAGTAGGGGAGAAATAATATTAATAATTGAGATAAAAATAAAATAATCTATTGAGAACGCAAGAAATATTGCACAGTTAAACGCTTAAAGTTGTTAAGGCATTTTACATTTTTAATGTTATTAGGTAAAGAATTCCAAATTCTAATGGCATTGATGAAGAACATTTTGGTAGAACTGTAATGCGTGAAAGGCGGTATAGTTAAATTATGGCATCTATCAGATATACTAAAGCATAGCTTTTCATATATGTCGATAAAGCGGAGTTTTAAAATAAATATTTTTATGCAGGAGAATGCAATTTCGAGACATTAAATAGTTTTCAACCGAACATCCAAGAATCTTACTTTTCCAAGAGGAAATGTGGTCAAATCTGCGCAGGCCATAAACATAGCGATTAGCATTATTAAACGTTACTTGCAGCTTGTGGAGAGATCCAGAGTCTAGTTTACTGTAGACAACCTCAAAGTAACGTTAAAAAGGAACAACTAATTACATAACCAGTTCGCTTTTGGTTTCAATTGGGACAAAGTTCGTGGACATCCTTAAACACCGAAGGGTCAAATAAATTTTACGTACAACGTGGTTTATTTATATGGTCTGAGCATGTCAACATAGAGTTTATATGAAACCCAAGACTAGACCTTTTGCTAACAAAATTTAGCTGAGCATCACCAACATACATTCAACATCAGGTTTAGTACGCAAAATCTGTAAAATGACTGATTTAGCGGGATTCAAGCGCAGAGCATTAAGCGAGGCCCGACTGTTGATTGCTGCAAGGTCCTCATTAAATCTAAAACTTAGGTCATCAATCAAGCCACTCGCGACATGTAAATTTGTATATCGTCAGCATAAGCGTGCATTTTCACATTGCTGCAAACTGAAAATATATCATTAATGAATATATAGTCGTCATAAAGCGCCTCGTTGTAGGTGGCAGAACGTGAGCATGCTAGATTAACCTGGTCTAGAGCTCGTCGGATTGGGTGCGGTTCTTGTTCTCCACAATTCTACAACCACCAATGAACACAAAAAAAAAATCATGCACAATAAATCAATAAACCTACCGACTGATCCTGTATATAAGGTCGATGACCAATAACCATATTTTAATGGAATATGATTCGTTTAAATCAAATCAGAACCGAAAAACAATTCAACACAAGAACACGAAGAAAAAAAAAATTAGAAACCGAGAAGCTGAGATGAAATTTGCTTCTCTTCTCTTACCCAACCATAGCGAGAGACAGTTTAGGTCTCCCCTCCCAGCCAAATTCATCATTACCGAACTAAACCTTACTTACAAGTCAGAAATTACACTGTGGAACAAAATTTGGTCGACAAAAGTTTACTCGGATCTGACGCTGCGGGGTGAAAATATAGGCCAAAATGAAAGATCATTTGGCTCAGTTTGTTCAAGTTGGCTCTAGTTTTCGAGAAAATGCCGTTTGAATTTTGCACCTTGAAGTATGTGGTTTTTTCAATATATCTCGTAAGTTAACTGAGTTTTATAGCATTTGGTGGTGGAATTTCGTTTATCTCGTCCACATCTACACTTTCACTACCAAATCAGTGCTTTTGGAAGCATTTTTGGCAAGTTAGAGCACAAAATTTGCAAAAAAGTGATATTTTTCGCCTTTTATGACATTCGGCTGAATAGAAATCACTCGAGTGGTGGATTTATGCCTTTTAACCTATAGCCGAGATCCATTCGAACACTTTAATATAATATATGTTTCATATGGGCAAAAATATCTCAAGTGAGCCACCTAAGAAATTAAATGTTAAAAAGGCTTTAACAAAATTATGTTTTATAACAACTAGTAAAGATTTTGTAAAAATGTATTTTTTAGAGATATTTAGCATAGGTCGGGGAATAAAATGGTGTTTTTGATTTGTAAAAAAATGTTTCATTTATTATTGAAAACCCCTATTTCAAAAAGGTACATCAAAATAAAGCAACTTCTTCGCCTCTGAGAAAACTATAAAAAATTAGTAAGCACTCTACACTTGACAAGAAACTATATTCCAGAAAAAAAATTGGGGTAATCGATATTGGTTCAAAAGTTATTAACAATATAGTGATGTCGTGCAAGTATTTTTTCAGCATTAGAGAAAAACAAGGCATCCTACGAAAAAAGTGTATATGGCATAAAATGCTTAGAGTTATCCAAGGAATATGTGTGAATTTTTTCAGAATTTTCTGAGACGTTTTATAATTTTTCAAAAGGTCCGAAAAAAAATATATGTTCCAAAAAAACTCACACGTATTCCTTAGATAATTCTAAGCATTTTGTGCCATATACACTTTTTTCGTAAGATGCCTTGTTTTTCTCTAATGCTGAAAAAATACTTGCACGACATCACTATATTGTTAATAACTTTTGAACCAATATCGATTACCCCAATTTTTTTTCTGGAATATAGTTTCTTGTCAAGTGTAGAGTGCCTACTTATTTTTTATAGTATTTTAGAGACGAAGAAGTTGCTTTATTTTGATGTACCTTTTTGAAATAGGAATTTTCAATAATAAATGAAACATTTTTTTTACAAATCAAAAACACCATTTTATTCCCCGACCTATGCTAAATATCTCTAAAAAAAACCTATGATAAAATCTTTACTAGTTGTTATAAAACATCATTTTGTTAAAGCCTTTTTTAAATTTAATTTCTTAGGTGGCTCACTTGAGATATTTTTGCCCATATGAAACATATATTATATCAAAGTGTTCGTATGGATCTCGGCTATAGGTTAAAAGGCATAAATCCACCACTCGGGTGATTTCTATTGAGCCGAATGTCATAAAAAGCGAAAAATATCACTTTTTTGCGAATTTTGTGCTCTAACTTGCCAAAAATGCATCAAAAAGCACTAATTTGGTAGTGAAAGTGTAGATATTAATGAGACAAACAAAACCCCACCACCAAATGCTATAAAACTCAGTTAACTTACGAGATATAATAAAAAAAAACCACATACTTCAAGGTGCAAAATTCAAACGGCGTTTTCTCGAAAACTAGAGCCAATTTGAACAAACTGAGCCAAATGGTCTTTCATTTTGGCCTATATTTTCACCCCGCACGGTCAGATCCGAGTAAACTTTTGGCGCCCAAATTTTGTTCCACAGTGTTATTTAGTAACTCAACATTTTATTTTAAATTCTCATTACAACTCAAAAGAAAATTTGTATATAATGGAAAACAAATAGAGTTGTTGAAAATGATTTAACGTTGCTTATGTATATAACTAAACACTGCATATAAGCGCATTTTTTTCCTCAAACGCATTTAAATACTTAACATCGAAATGAATTTAATGCTCTAAATTTAAATTATTATTTTTCTTTTAGTTCAGTGGTTTACATTAGATTTTAATGTGAAATAAAAAAATGTATTTACTTAAATAAAATAAAATTTAGTTTTCTATAAAACTTACCTTTTTTCCCCCATGAATTGTAAATTCTTTGCAGGTTTAAATAAGCATTTCTTTAGCATAAATTTATTTAGGAAATTAAGGAAAACAATTACTCACGTTTTTTTTTTTTTTGGTACACATTTTGAGGAGATTCCACTACGCTAGCGCTAACAAGGCTCGATCTTTGTTTTTATGTAGTTTCGATTTATTTACCTGGATTTTTGTTTTTTTTTCGGACAAGACGGCGCACAATGGGAGATTGTGGCCATAAATAGGTAAAATTTGAAAGTGCTATGAATTTAAAAAATTTTTACGCCAATCGTCAGATAATACTTAGGGACGGAAAAAAAAAACTATAAAAGTTTAAAATTTTGTTTTGGTTTAGCAACACAGTGAGCCCAAAGTTGGACTTTAAACAGAAAAAATGCTCTACAGAACTTTTAAAATTAGGAACTGCTGGATAAACGCTCTAGTTAATTTGTTTTAAGCCCGATCCACTAATGTAGCATATCGTTAGAAAGTATATTGTTTCTACTTTGCTAAAAATAATTTATTTTTCTTTTGCCGATTTTATGTGAATTATAGTGATTTTTCAAATATTTAAAAAAAAAATGTAAAAATGGAAAAATTGCAAACTTTGACATTAAAAAAAAAAAATACATTTTCTGATTTTCATTATTTTTCAATATAATATGTGGCCAAGTATGCTTAATCGAAATGCAAAGTCCATACTGCTTTTTTTGAGAACTTTTTTTTTATAAACTTTTTCATATTGTGGTTTTTGACAGGACAAAATAAGTTGACTTTTTTGGAATGCTATTTTTAATTCGTTCGAAATATATCAATATAGCATTTTGTCAAAAAGTACAAGCATTTAGCTTTTAAAAAAACATTTGTTTGAGTTTTTATGTATGATAGGTGAATTATGGTGATCTTTCGAAAATTTAAGCTCTAAAAGCCGAAATCGATAAATTTTACAAACTTTGACGTTAAAAAAAAAAAAAATACATTTTCTGACTTTCATTATTTTTCAATATAATATGTAGCCAAGTATGCTTAATCAAAATACAAAGTCCCTACTGCTTTTTTTGAGAACTTTTTTTTCTATGAATTTTTTCCTGTAGCAGTTTTTGACAAAAAAAATATTTTTATTTCTTTACATTCTGCAACGTTTTACAATATATTTCTCAATTTTAAGCTTACAGTCTTCTTAAATTCCAAAAAAAAAAATTTTTAAGAGAAGGGTGACAGGTAAGGGGTATATTTCCTCCTTTTAATCCCCCTTGGGACTCATCTTTTCTTAAAATAAGCCAAGAGCATATTGAAGGCTATACAAAAAACATTACAATAGGTATAATATGCCCCCTTCTGTGCATAAACTTTTAATTCACGGAAGCGAAATCATACAAGCACTTCAAATACCAATTGGTAGTCTTTCCGAAGAAGCTCAGGAAGCATCAAACAAAGTTTTTAAAAAGCGCTAGGTTACACAACAGCAGATTGTGCTCTAGAATAGCAAACAACGAAGACGTTTTGCATTACATGCTGATCTCTTCTGATCCGATTATTAGCCAAATCCGAGAAAAACGTGATAAAAAATATAAAGAGTTATCAACAGAAGCTCAAGAGCTGTTGCAATTAAATGAAAAAACTGATTAAAATAAATTTAAAACAATGAAATAACTTAATATTTTTCTATTCTTTTTCTATCATTGTATGCATTAGTTTCGACTTGATTGTGTCCTCCTTTTTTGATTTGATCGCCATTTTGAGCCAAAAGAATTGCAATGAAAAAGTTTCTAGTGCGGACTATTTTTTCTGATAGTTTTTATGAAAATAATAAATAAAATGTTTAAAGGGCGTGACAACGCCTACTTTTTTAGTGGACATTATTTGTCATAATATCTTTAACACATTGGCTAAAAATTATCAATCTGCATTAAAGATTTTTGGAGATATTGATAAGTTAATTTTTTGGTAGGCGTGGCACTGCCCATTTTTCTAGTGCGGATTATTTGTTTTGATGGTTTTTTCATATGTACCAAATAATATCTATCTTCGTCAAATATTTTCAGAAAAATGATGAATTTTTGTTTTTTTTGAAGGCGTGTTACCGCCCATTTGTCCGGTAAACATTATTTGTCCTGATGATTTTTACACATTTACCAAATCTCATTTATCTGCGTCAAAGAGTTTCGGTGATATGATTAGTCAATTTTTTGGGAGGCGTGGCACCGCCCACTTTTTAAGTATGTAGCTTAGCCTTTTTTGTACTAGCATAATATAAAAACATCTTTAAAATCGGTTACTTGGTTTCCGAGTTAATAAGAGACAAATACACAAACAAACAAAATCTAGTTTTTATAAAGTAGATTTTCGTTTATTCCTCATAACTTAAAAACTATAAAAGATAGCGCAAAATTTTTAACATTTTTGAAATTAGCGGGGTCAAGTTATTGAAAATTGATACCCATTTTGAAAAAAAATTCGGACCACGCCCCAACTTTGTATGGGAAGTAGGCGTGTCCGTCGGCGGATTTTGTTCATATTCACAGATTTTTTTTATTTTAATGTAGAAAACATCTGTACCAAATTTCAATAGCCCAGCTCTATTATTACTATATATGACCGCCGTTCCATATAAACCCTCCCATTGTGCGGCGTGGCACCTCCCAAATTAGCAAAATCTTCAAAACGCTATAATGAAAGCGTTTTTTGAGATAGTCGAACTAAATTTTACTCAGACGCTAAGAACTATAAATGCATGCTCTCAACAAAAACTGGGTGAATTTAGACGAGAGGGCGTGGCACCTCCCATATAAGAAAAATTTTCAAGATATTGCAGTGTAGGGTATTTAATGTTTTGCCAGGCCAAATGTTATACCCTTACTAGTTTTCATTAAAACGTTACCACTTGATTTTCTTAAATTTTTGTTTTTCTTTTAAAATTCATTTAAATTTTACTTCATTTACTATTTTTTTACCCTACACCCAGGGTATATTCACTTTGTCCTTCCGTTTGTAACGCAGGGAAGGAGGCATGGCAGATATAGAAAAGTATATATATTCTTGATCAGCGTCACCTGTTGAGTCGATATAGCTATGTCCGTCCGTCTGGCTGGCTGTATGTGAAAATACACTTTTTGGGAAAACTTTTTTTTTATTTAGTTTTTGGATCAGATGATGATTTACATTATTAGCTACCAACAATGAAAATACATTGATGGTCGGAGCTTACTGTTCAGTGTTTTTAAGTAAAACAACAATAAAAACACAAAAAACAAGGCAAAGTACACATAAATAAAAACAGCAAAAAAATGTATCGGAAGGCTGGTTTGCGTTACTAGTTTCGCGCCCCACCACAGGTCAAAATTGACTATAATAAGTCAATTCCGCATCAGACGCTTTGCCGACATTTATAGAATTCTGCAAGCGTACTTTAATTAACTTTTAGCATAGATTAGACGAGAATCACAGCTACAAGAAAAACACAGCACATGCAAAAATTCCAATTTCTTTGTTTTTTCCCTTCATATGCATTGCCCTGCCGTTGTGAGTCATCGATATTATACTATTTTTGCATAGCGCTTCGTTTGCAAGGTTTTTTGCCGAGACAAAACGAAGTAGCAAGCGCATTCGTATGTTTATCAGTTGGCTCTCTGAGATTTTCTAGTTTTTTAGTTTTTGGAACAGATGATGATTTACATTATTAGCTACCAACAATGAAAATACATTGGTGGTCGGAGCTTACTGTTCAGTGTTTTTGAGTAAAACAACAATAAAAACACAAAAAACAAGGCAAAAATACACATAAATAAAAGAAGCAAAAAAATGTATCGGAAGGCTGGTTTGCGTGACTAGTTTCGGGACCCACCACAGGTCAAAATTGACTATAATAAGTCAATTCCTCATCAGACGCTTTGCTGACATTTATAGAATTCTGCAAGCATACTTTAATTAAGTTTTAGCATAGATTAGACGAGAATCACAGCTACAAGAAAAACACAGCACATGCAAAAATTCCAATTTCTTTGTTTTTTCCCTTCATATGCATTGCCCTGCCGTTGTGAGTCATCGATTTTATACTGTTTTTGCATAGCGTTTCGTTTGCAAGGTTTTTTGCCGAGACAAAACGAAGTAGCAAGCGCATTCGTATGTTTATCAGTTGGCTCTCTGAGATTTTCTAGTTTTTTAGTTTTTGGAACAGATGATGATTTACATTATTAGCTACCAACAATGAAAATACATTGATGGTCGGAGCTTACTGTTCAGTGTTTTTGAGTAAAACAACAATAAAAACACAAAAAACAAGGCAAAAATACACATAAATAAAAAAAGCAAAAAAATGTATCGGAAGGCTGGTTTGCGTTACTAGTTTCGGTACCCACCACAGGTCAAAATTGACTATAATAAGTCAATTCCTCATCAGACGCTTTGCCGACATCTTATAGAATTCTGCAAGCATACTTTATTTAACTTTTAGCATAGATTAGACAAGAATCACAGCTACAAGAAAAACAGCACATGCAAAATTCAAATTTCTTTGTTTTTTCCCTTTTATGCATTGCCCTGCCGTTGTGAGTCATCGATATTATACTATTATGGCATAGCGTTTCGCTTGCAAGGTTTTTTGCCGAGACAAAACGAAGTAGCAAGCGCATACGTATGTTTATCAGTTGGCTCTTTGAGATTTTCTAGTTTTTTAGTTTTTGGAACAGATGATGATTTACATTATTACCTACCAACAATGAAAATACATTGATGGTCGGAGCTTACTGTTCAGTGTTTTTAAGTAAAACAATAATAAAAACACAAAAAACAAGGCAAAATACACATAAATAAAAAAAGCAAAAAAATGTATCGGAAGGCTGGTTTGCGTTACTAGTTTCGGTACCCACCACAGGTCAAAATTGACTTTAATAAGTCAATTCCACATCAGACGCTTTGCCGACATCTTATAGAATTCTGCAAGCATACTTTATTTAACTTTTAGCATAGACTAGACGAGAATCACAGCTACAAGAAAAACACAGCACATGCAAAATTCAAATTTCTTTGTTTTTTCCCTTTATATGCATTGCCCTGCCGATGTGAGTCATCGATATTATACTATTTTTGCATAGCGTTTCAGGTACATTAAGCTAGCAGAGCGAAAATGGCAGAACTGAAAAAAAATATGCCAGAATTATAGGCTAATTATAGGCTAATTTTGGGCCCAAACGCCGAATTTTAGGATCCTCATTTTTTAAAAAAAAAAAAAAAACATACGGGACGTATATTGAACTAAAGTAAGTAGCCAATAATTATAGGCTAATTAAAAGCTATTTAAATGCCCATTCGCCAAGCAAAAAAAAAAAATTCTGCTAGGTATAGTTTAAGCTAGCAGAGCGATTTCGAAAAAAAAAAAACATTTTGTGCTAAAGGAAGTATTCAATAATTATAGGCTAATTATAGGCTATTTAAATGCCCAATCGCCAAGTAAAAAGATTTCAATTAAAAAAAAAAAATGCTGCTAGGTATAGTTTAAGCTAGCAGAGCGGTTTCGAAAAAAAAACATTTTGTACTAAAGAAAGTAATCAATAATTAGGTTACCGGACATAATCCCAACGGACATAATCCCCATTTCGTAAATGGGGATTATGTCCGAAAATTTTTCGGTCATAATCCCCATTTTGGCCATGGGGGTTATGTCCGCAAATTTTTCGGACATAATCCCAATGGGGGTTATGTCCGAAAAATTTAATTAAGATTGAACAAAATTTTTGCAATAATCCATTTAAAAAATTTATATAGTGTTGGATGTTATAGACTGATACGCGGCCGAAGGCCGCCGCGAAGCCGGTGTTGGATTTTTGGGAGTTTTAAATCCCGAGCTGCGGCCGCAGGCCGCCCACTTACCCCTACCCTTATGTAAAATTACTGTGGAATTTTTGAGAGTTGTAAATCATGAGCTGCTTCTGTTGTCAATAACAAAATATCGTTATGGGGACTATGTCCGTTTTTTCCTGGGGATTATGTCCGAAACACTTGCGGACATAATCCCCATTGAAAAAATGGGGATTATGTCCGAATAACTTGCGGACATAATCCCCATATCGTGAATGGGGATTATGTTCGTGGGGATTATGTCACGGCACCCAATAATTATAGGCTAATTATAGGCTATTTAAATACCCAATTGCCAAATAAAATGCTTTCAATTTAAAAAAAAATCTGCTAGGTTCAGTTTAAGCTTGTAGAGCAATTTCAAATAAACTCAGTTTGAACTAAAGTGAGTAATCAATAATTAAAGGCTAATTAAAAGCTATTTTAATGCCCCATTGCCAAACGTAAGACTTTAAATAAAAAAAACTCCCTTTCCAGACAGACTGACATTCTCGCCTTGTTATAGCATAAAAACATTAAAACTATTTCTAATTAACGTAAAATGTATGGACTAGGGGTCTGCACAAGACGTCTTGTTTGCGTTTTAAGACATTTCGTTTCAAGATGCGTTATATTTTGTACCTGTTTTTTATTTATCAAATGCTCTACTTCAGTGTCGTGAGTAAATGTCTTGACAGAACTAGAATTTGAAAGAAAATAAACAAATACTGTGCTAATTTGTCTTGTTTGATTTGTTTCAGTTATTTTAGTTGCATACTGTAGTAGTAGTGTACACTACTAAATGCTAATGGTGTGATAAGAGTAGTTTATCGCAGTGTTGCCAACTTTTAAATTTGAAAACGCACCAAATCCGGCAAAAAAACGCGTTTTTTCCCAAAAAAAGCACTAAATTCTAATTTGCAAAAAAAAAATTAAAAAGGCGAAAAAGTTTCGTACGTGTACAGACAAGATTGGTAATTTTATATAAAAACATTTTAATTATGAATCAATTCTTTTATAAAAAGACTTTTCAATAAATAATTATCAGGGTAAGGGAGGGAAATATGGACCACCAATCTTTCTTTTTTAAATAAAACTCAAAAAAATAAAACAAAACAATTAAATTTATGTCATTCGTTAAAGGAAACAATTCACCTTTCTTTTGATTCACTTTTAGATAAATATCTCATCAAGATAAAGAAAAAAGTTAAAAAACAGAAAATATTCAAAATAAAGATAAAAAAGTGTAATGTTATGTGGACTATATATACGGTGACCATGTCTGTTTGAGCGAAATCGGGGACAAAACGAAGTTTGTGCAAAAAAAACCGGGGACAATCGGGGACAGTTAGGGCAAAATCGGGGACAAATCGGGGACAAATAAATTTTGGAGCAACCAATGACTGATGGGCAAAAACAAAAGATTTTCATTTCAAAATGTAAGCTCCTTAAAAGCAGAAAAGCATACCTAGTGATGAGCAAATTAGTCTTGGTCTTGCGTCTTGTTCTTGGTAATTTTGCGAGACCAAGACGCTGATATTTTTGCAAGACCAAGACCAAGACTGCTATGATCTTGGTCTTGGTGTTGCACACGATAATCGTCAAGACCAAGACTGCTTTTCAGTCTTGGTAATTAATAGTTAAAAGGTGTTTCGAAGACAAAAAAATTTCTTAATTTGAATTTTGGCATCTTAAAAACCCAACTGCTTTGAAAAAATATGGTTTTGAAACTTTGAGTACTCAATATCTCTAGAAATTTTTTCAAGACCAAGACCAAGACCGAGACCAAGACTCAATATCAAAATCAAGACCAAGACTCAATGCGCAAGAACAAGACCAAGACTGCTATTGTCTTGGTCTTGGTTTGCTCATCACTAAGCATACCTACGTACGAGGTCATCAACGGTACGATTTTATACGTATTTATTGCTAGTTAAAAATTTATCACTAGAACATTAAAATAACAAATTCCTCAGTATTAAATAACGAAAAATAAAAATAATCTTCGGTTCATATTTTAAAAAAAAAAACAACTTGTAAGAATGTAATCTTTGGCCAGGCCAAACATTAAATACCCTTAGTGTCTGAGTAAAATTAAGTGGGATTATCGCAAAAAACCGTTTCAGTATAACGTTTTGAAGCTTTTGCTTATATGGGAGGTACCACACCTTCTTGCCCGAATTCGCCCAGTTGTTTTTTAGAGCTTGCGCTAACAATTCGTGGCATTGATGTGTATATCGGTTGCATTGTCGTGAAAAATACTCCTAAAGTTTTGTATGGGCGGTAGGCGTATCCGTTGACCGATTTCATTGAATTATCTTGCTCAGTTTTCCCAGAAAATGTATTTCCACGCAAACCCAGCTACCCAGCCAGCCACGCCTCCTTCTATGCGTTACAAACGAAAGGACAAAGTGAATATACCCTTGGTGTAAGGTATAAAAAAGGTTGCACAGATGGTTTTGCCATTTTATTTGTTAATGTCAAAAAGCCGTTTATGAAGTAAAGACGTTGTTTAGTTATGCACAGTTTTAGTTTGCATATTCTGAACAGGTCTTTAAGCTGTTTATAGAAATGTACAACTTCAAATGCGATGAATTAGCTAAGCAAATATGGTTTTAATGGAATGTTTACATATTTATAATTAAAAAAAATGCACTGTGAAATACAGGACAAATAGGGGACACAAAATAAAATAAAGAACATTTGTATGTCCCGTATTTTACAAATAAATTCCGGGGACAGGTAGCGGAAATACAGAACTGTCCCCGGAAATACAGGACGGTTGGTCACCGTAACTATATAGTCCGTATTGGCCCACATGTTTATTTGATACAGAAGTTGCATATAAAAATATCACTTCCATATCCGGCACATTTTCATGACCCCAAGAACGTCAGATTATACATTCAAACAACCAAAATTCGCCAGGGTGATCTTCTGAGTAAAAGGTTTTACATTATATGCATTTTTCATTTGTAGCTTCAAATTACAAATAATGAAAATCAGACTCGTCATGAAAACTGCCACTGGATTCTCCATATAAAGTAGATGATAAATACATTTGTTTTTTGAGGCTTTTTCTTTGGTGGTCCATATTACCCTCACCACGTGATGGTGAAATAAATGGTGTTTTATCAAAAACTCTTGTGGTCAATGAACATGTTTGTGCTGATAAATTATAAATGGTATTCACTGACTAAAACATTTAAAAACAATTCAATGAAATTTATTCTATTTTGCCTAAAAATCTGAGAAGGACTTAGGCAGTTTTGATATTTAACGACACATATAATAGATATACATAAAATTAAGATCAACATTACTTTGGCTTTAGATGACTCGAACTTGTAACTTATAAGCTTAAAACAAATTTGTTTAATTATTTTCATTACTTTCGGTTTCCTCCTAGCCGAAGGTTTCTATGTAATATTCTGATTTCTAGTATACTTGCAGACTATTTACATTTAACAGTGTTTCATCTGGTAATTTATAAGTGTCGCAGCAGCAACCATTCCATTTTATTCCATATTTAATATGGAGTAAAGACATTACAGAATTAAATTAAAGTTGGTTTATGATTTTTGATTTAAACGCAGCCATCAAACTAAATACTCTTTCTACTTCAGCATTGGAATATGGCAATGACAACACACGTAGGACTAAATTTGCTAGATCTTCAAAAGGGTTGAGGTTTAAAGAATCTTTGAAACCTTTTTCATTGATCCAAAAGGACGTAGTACTATTTTCTTATTCCAAACTAAAAGCCGGTTCACATCAGCATTTTATGAACTTTATTCAACGAGTAAAACAAAGTCTTCAAGAAGAAAGAAAAAAGCACTAGAAAAAGCACCAAAAATGAAAAAGCACTAGGCCAAAAATTTTATGGGTAATAATCCCAAAAAAGCACTAGATCTAGTGCGAAAAGCACTAAGATGGCAACACTGGTTTATCGCTCTCTTCTTGTGCCTCTTTTTTGTTTACGCTCTCTCTCTGTCGCAAAAATATATGAAAGCTACTACAATTCTGCAAGTGTTACCATATCATACATTTTATTGTAGTTTCTCTACACGCACGTTTTACAGTGACCTGAAGTATTTGTTTTTATAAAATAGAGTACACTGATGTATTTTTTAGAACCAAGTTTATTTTTCACACTGATAAAACAAGACAATGTAAATAGTGTCAAAATGAAATCAGTGTACACGATGATTTGAATCTTGAATTTTTTGGATCAAATGCATCAGTTCACTGAAAAATGTTGGTGTAAAAAAAAAGTACACTTTATTTCAAGATGTCTTGTGCAGACCCCTAGTATGGACCGCACGAACATAAACTCAGATTGTTTTGTTTTGAGACAGAAAATCGTAGGTGTAAACACTGTGATAAGGGACAGACAATTGAGAATCGAATGTTGCGTACTGTTTAGTCGGAAGTGTAAACAGCCCGTAACACCCTATTAAAGCCGATATATCGGAGAGACTATCGATCAAGTTCGTCAGTTTTGCTCAAATTTTCTCTTGTTTGCGTGTGTGGCCGCTATTTTTCATCAATCATCAGTCAACCACAAAACAGTTTGTAGTTGAGTGACAATCAGCGGCCATATATGACTGACGAACATGATCGCTAGTGTGTGCCCCCTATTAAGAGCTGTCTCACACGTCAGACAAAACAGTCTTTGAACTATTTGGTCTGAATCGGGTTTGTGTTTATGCCAAATTTTGTGTGGACAGATAGCTCACAGATTGCTTAAGAAATTATCTTGTAAACTATTCTCACTTGCCTTGTTAACCAGATGAATACTGATTAAGCACTAACCGGGATAGTTTTCCATATAAAAAGCTTTTCGATTTGTATGAGAAAGATTACCTAGTTTTTAAATAATTAGATCATTCAACCCAAAAAATCGGCAGGTGGCATCTTCAAATCCAAAAAACCCCAGGGAAATTTTTAAATTTTCTTTTGACAAATGCAAAATGTAAACAAATTAAATACTTTTAATAAAAAGCAAATTAAAGCTAAAATCAAAAATGTGTTCGTCTCAATTGTTTTTAAAAAAAATTTAAATAACGAAATATATAAAAATATATACAATATGAAAAAAGTGAAATTAGTGGCGTGATTTGGTAAAGTGTCATTGAAATCATAGATGACTCATCCAGGTAAAAGGTGTGAACGTGGTTCTGTGATTATCAAGATTTTCTGATTTTAGGCTGGTTAACCAGACAAGTGAGAATAGGGTATTACGGCGTGGAAATTGTGCAGAAATAAAACTTTTTTTGCTTAGATGGGTGTTACAAATTTTCTTTTCGTGTAAAGCATTTTCTTCAAATGGTTGAATTTTTAAAAATAAACTGTCAACCATCTGGCGGTGAATGCATAAACTGCGAAGAAAAATAGGAAGAAGAGCTTTTAATACCACTAAATCATTCGATCAGAAAAGCCAGTTAGAAACGCGCAGCCATTTTACAATATTATCCAATAAGGAACCGTATTTAGGCGTCACTTTGTCCCTGACGTGCCTAACGTGAAAATTTTGTCTCTCTTGAAAATGCCTCATGTTCATTAAAATATTCCTAACAACAAAACAAATACTATTTATGTAACAGTTTACTTGTTATTTAGCTAAATAGAGATTAAAATTGTACTTGGCAATGGAAAACTTGAAGTAAATGCAAAAATTGTAAACTTGAATATTTACTTAAGAGTTAGGTATTAAAGGGTTAATTTAATGCACTACGTAATTCTACGAAACATGAGACACTGCAAGAGGACAGTTAGACAGTTGGTTTTTGATCTGCATCGCGAGGAGTTGCTTTTTAATCTTCGAAGAAACAAGTGGTTTTTTTTTTATGCAATGGCGACAAAAAAAAAAAAAAAGAAAAGGTTTTAGTTATAACCGAATTGTAAAATGTTAACGAACAGTAAATTTGTCGCGAAAAAAAAACAAAACAAAATCGTTTGTTTTTTTAACAAAGAAAAGTGACTATAAACTTGTGAAAAAAGACGTTATAAAAAGAAAAGAAGTCTCTAAATAGATGTGTGGGAAAAAAAGCATATGTAAAATAGAAGCGCATAATTTTTTTTAATAATAAACGCAAATTTTTGCCCTGGAATTTGTACGTGCGAGTTTGTGTGAGTGCATAGTGTGAAGCCCTATAAACTTGAGACTCCGCTGGGTAAACGGCAGCAACGTAAAAAAAAATGTGCTACACACGAACATAACCTACAAAAGTTTTGTAGCGCGAAAAAGAAGAGAAAACGAAGTGCGAAAACCGAAGCAAAAGAGAATAGAAAATAGTGAAATAGTGAACAAAAAAGAATTAGACACAAAAGTCTAATATGACAGTGAGCGTAATGTGACCTAGAAATGTCAAAACAATAACAAGTGACAAGTAAAGATTAGAAGACCACATTACAGAACTACGGCAAATAATTTGGTTTTCTGTTTTAATAAAAAAAATATAAAAAGAACAATTAAACAAAAATAACCGAATACGACTAATTTAAAATAAACAAAACAAAAAATTAAAGCGATGAAAAAAAGAGATCGCAAGACAAATAAAATAGTAATGCAAACATCACCAATATCATCAAAGTCAGGGAAAACTTCACTCAACACAATGTCAACACCGGCCGGCCAAAACACCACCAGATTCTACAATTAAGCTGAACAGCAACTAGAGTAAGAAATATCCATGAGTATTTTTAAGATTATTGGTACATATTATAAGTCTACTTAAATATGTTGTATTAGCATTAATATCATTATATTTAAATGGATTTATAGTGTTAATATTTTCTTTAATTTTAGTATTTTTTTCCCTAATCATTCGATTTAAGAAATTTAAAAAAAAAAATAGTTCTTAATTAAGTATGAAAAATTACAAGAAAAAATTTGAATTATTTTCTTTTAATTTAAAAGAAGCGCTTCGCATATTGATTCTTTTCCTTTAACTATAGGGTTAAGTGATAACTTTGTTTTTTTTAGAATCGTAAGCATTTAAAAAAATATAAAAAAAAAAGAAAAATTAAAAGAAAGAAAAACATTTCATTAATAAAAATATGTCTATATTTGTAAAGTGAACATGAAGCGTTAAAACTTTTTATTTTAAGGGATGCCAGTCCAACACAGTATGCAGCATTATAAGTAAGTAATTTTGAAGTACATCAGGGGCAATTTCATAATTGAGTGCCGGAATTGCCATAGGCGGGGCGGGACAATAGCACTCCAAGTGACAGAACATCGAGTCACTTGATTGCTTTTTATCGATTTTACTTGGGGTTCACTGTAGAATATTAGATCTCAAGTTTCAATTATTTTTTTTTATGGCTATCATTATGGCATGACATTTTCTATGTTCACGCGTTAGGACAAAAAGGGAGAAGCACGACCATCAGATAGTCTAGCCGGAGATTAACCATTTTTATCATGCCGCTTTGTACCTAATGCCTCATTTTGAAAATATTTTTATTTTTAATGTTGTTTTGATTTCATTGTCATATAGCCCGCGCGTAACATAGATGGCGCCCAACGGTGAAGCAAGTGAGCTTAGTAATTTTCTAAAAACAGAAAAGATATTTATTTTGTGTTGGTCGCTAACATAGATGGCGCCCAACGCTAGCAAGCTTGATTTTATCTTTCTTTCAAAAATGATTAATTTTCTGAATTTAGTTTATTTTTCTTGTTGGTCGCGTAACATAGATAACCAACGCTGATCGGAAAAATTAACGAGAAAGAACAAACAAACCAAAGATTAACGATTTTAGCATTTTTTTTTTCTAAAGCATTCTGCATACAGATTTCATTTTAAAAGACAGGAAAAGTGGGAATGCTGCATTAGACCTAGTATTTAGATTTGATTCTGAATTTAGTAGCAATGTAGCGTTCAACTTATGAATTTTTTTTCTTAAACTTTAGTGTGGCTGTTCGATTGTGGAAATTTTTTTTGTTGTTGAATTTTCAATAACATAAATTGAAACAAAAATTTTTTTTGAATAATTTTGAATGCTGATCGCTTTCATGATACGAGAAATGGAGTCCGCATTTATCATTTGTAAAGTTGATATCTCGCGTTGCACATTTCCCGGTCATAAAAGAGTTTAGTACACCATAGCAGGTTTTGTAAGTCCGTGAACTTTCTGTTCAAAGGAATTTCATGCCGCGACAAATTTTGGTTGGTGATAATATAGCAGCACACAGATCTGTATGTAGGAATTGAAGCCTGTTTGAGTCATTATATTTCTTTTAAAAGGATTTTAATTGTTAAACTAGGCAATTTAATTGAACTAGTCAGATTTGCAAAACATTTTAGTAACTTTTCTTTGCAGTTCATACAACTACTTTTTATAGTGCTGCAGAGAGTTTTATTGGCATCCCTTTTTTTTTTTTTGTTATGAAATTTTCTTACTGGATTTAAAGATATACCGTTGGAAACTTCAAAAGCTGGAAAAAAAGGTAACTATATTCAATAGTTATAACTTTTCTTCTTAATTTCTTAACAGTTTCTTTTAGTTGTTTGCACTAAATTTAAATATTTATTACTAACAGCTTTGATATGAATAATTGATAGTTATATGTATTACATATACCTACTATATTAAATTTTAAATATTTTTTTTTTTTTTTTTCTTTGAAAAAGAAGACATCCGCGTGTGACACTAGAGATTTGTGGTCGTATTTTGAATTACTTATACGCCCAGAATTACGCGCGAGAATTTACACTTTTTTTTTATTAATATTTCAAAATTATTCCATTTTATAATTTTGAAAACTCGGACTAGATTCTATTTTTGTTGCATTCATTATGCATCTTCGTTCAAAGGGTGAAACAACTAGCTCTCGAGGAACTCCTGGTAGAGGTAGAGGTAATTCAAATGCTAGAGGTTCAAGCGTTAGCAATTCAGGCGGATCTTTAGGGACAACGCGTAATCCTCCCGTTTTGCACTCACCTCATACTTCAAGACTTTCCCTTGATATTCAGCAGGAAATATTTCAGGACCCTGCCGTTGTTCAGTACGCAATATCAAACTTGGGACAACCCTCTGAAGCCGGTTCACTCGAATCAGACAAACATTTACTAGACTTTTCCACCATGGCTCAACAGCCACCAGCGCAAAATCCACTTCCAAATACGGAAAATTCTGCAACTAATCATCCGCTCGATGTTGCCGAAGATAATGGTAATCAAGAGGCAAATTCAAATATGGTGTCCGTTAATGCTCTTGCCACCTTGCTGCAACAGTCAATTCTTAGTAACCAGGAGGAGCTAAGATGCATTAGAAGCAACATTGACCGCCTTAATAGCAGAATGTCGGCACAGAGCGCACAGCCATTGCAACAAAGGCCGTTGCACAACTCTCAACCTATTCAGCAAGCATCTTTTAGTAACGCACAGCCTATTCCTAGTTCAAGAATTGAAAATTTTCCAAAGCTTCAAGATTGGAAAATTTCTTACAATGGATCTGGCAATGCCCAAGATTTTCTATTTAAGGTTGATACACTTTCTCAGCGAACTAGATGTTCCACTGACCATTTGATGACCAACTTTCATGTTCTTTTGTCTGGAAAAGCTGATGAATGGTTTTGGCAATTTATCAGACAAAATCCGAATTCCACTTATCCGCTTCTTTGCTATTCTTTAAAAAAAGAATTTGGAAATCTTGAGAGTGATCATGAAGTTGTACTTAAGATTTCACTTAGGAAACAGCATAAAGATTCTTTTGACGATTTTTACAGTGACGTACTCTTAATGAATTCTCGTTTAAGACAGCCTATGACCGATAGCGTGTTGATTGACATTATGAAAAAAAATCTTAATGTCAACCTTAAATACATGCTTTTTAATTGCAAATCAAATAATTTAGACAGTTTTCGTGATGAAGCTCGAAAGGCAGAAGAGGTTCTCCGTGAGAATAAACATCACACACCATTTTTAAACCCGCAAAGGCAGGTACATGAAATTGATCTCGAGTCAAACGATTCTGCTGTAGAATCCGAACGTGATCCACAAATAGAAGCGTTGCAATTGACACGTCGTTTTTCCAAACCAAACTATTCTAAGATACAATGTTGGAATTGTATGAAACTCGGACATTCCTATATTTATTGCCCAGAGGCAATAATGAATACGTTTTGCTTTAAGTGTGGACAAAAAGGAGTAGTAACTCCAAAGTGTCCTAATAATCATCAGGGAAACCACACTCAGAGCGTGATGGCCACCGGGGACTCACGTTCTTCCCACTCAACCCCGAGTTACAATTGAATTCATCTGTTTCAGATAAAACAGATGATTCTATAACTTTAGCAAAACTTAATTTTGATAAAGTTATTAAAACTTTAAAACCAATTGCCCGTGACTTTTCGTGTCAAACAGACAACACTTACTCTGACTTTCAAAATCGGTTAAATAATTATGAAACCGTTAGAAACCGAATTTTTAAAAATGAAATTTGCTCTATAAAGAAAATTAATGATCTGAAAAAGTGTAGATTGAGACATAAGAAACGGAAAAGATTTAGGAAAATAGTAGAATCCACTATGCTGTCCACTAGCGGTGACGATCGTCCTTTCATTAAAGTTAAAGTTTTTGATGGATTTTTAGTTGGCCTACTTGATTCAGGAGCTAGCGTTTCTGTTTTAGGAAAAGATTGCCATATATTTTTGGAAAAACATAAAATCCCTATAAAATCTTTTAAATCGTCGCTATCTACTGCGGATGGAAATAGACAAAAAATCATTGGATTTTGCGAAATTCCTGTTACTTTCAAAAGTATTACCAGATCGATACATTTTTATATTGCACCCTCACTGACTCAGGAAGCGTATTTCGGAGTAGATTTTTGGCGAGCATTCGCAATCGCTCCTGACATTTTTCCACAAATAAGCTCGTTGAGTATCAGTGAAGATTCGTTAGAAACCCCTGATTTAGATTTTCATGTTTTGACTGCCGAACAGAAATTTTCGCTTGAAAAAGTTATTTCGCAGTTTCACTCTTTCGAAAAAATGGGACTTGGTTGCACAAATTTATTAGAACACCATATAGACACAGGTGATGCAGTACCTGTGAAATCGAAACATTTTCCTCTTTCACCTCCAAGACAAGAAGAAGCATATCAAGAAGTCGATAGACTATTGAATATGGGAGTGATAGAGGAGCCAAATTCACCATGGTGCAGTCCTGTCGTCTTGGTTCGCAAACCGGGAAAAGTGAGGCTGTGCATTGATTCGCGAAAGCTTAATGCCTTAACTAAGAAGGATTCTTATCCGCTACCCCATATAAACGGGTTACTAAGTAGATTGAAAGATACTTATTTCATAAGTGGAATCGATCTTAAAGATGCGTTTCTGCAAATCAAGTTATCGGATTCTTCAAAGGAGAAAACCGCATTTGTTATTCCAGGGAGACCCCTGTATCACTACAAAGTAATGCCCTTTGGGCTTTGTAATGGTCCTCAGACAATGAGCCGTCTGATGGATAAAGTTATCCCTTCGAAGTTCCGAGAAAACGTATTCATCTACTTAGATGATTTATTGGTTTGTTCCACAGATTTTGACACCCATATGCAACTGTTGAGTGATGTAGCTAAATGTTTAAAAGACGCTAATCTGACCATAAATGTAGCTAAAAGCAAATTTTGCCAGAGAGAAATAAAGTATTTAGGTTATCGGATAGGTCATGGTTGTCTGAAGGTGGACCCTGAAAAGGTTAAAGCCATCAAAGACTTCCCTTTGCCTAAATCCCCTCGGCAAGTAAGACGTTTCATTGGCATGGCAAATTGGTACCGTTCTTTCATAAGCAATTTTGCCAACTTAGCTGGCCCCTTAACTGATTGTTTGAGGAAAAAGACTGGAAATTTTCAGTTGACCGATGATGCCATTGAATCCTTTGAAAAAATCAAAGATGCACTTTCTACAGCCCCTGTCCTGGCCCAGCCAGATTTCACTCGTGAATTTATAATTCAGTGTGATGCATCACGCATTGGTGTCGGTGGTTTGCTTCTTCAATGCGATGACGAAGGTAAAGAACACCCCATTGCTTACGTTTCACAAAAGCTCAACAAAGCTCAACGTAATTACACAGTTACGGAGCTCGAGTGCATGGCAGCGGTGGTTTGCATCAAGAAATTTCGACCTTATATTGAAGGTTTGCCTTTTAGAGTCATAACTGACCATTCAAGCCTTAAATGGCTAATGACTCAAAAGGATCTAAATAATCGTCTAGCGCGTTGGAGTTTGGCACTCCAGTGCTTTGATTTTAAAATAGAGCATCGAAAAGGAGCTTTAAACGTAGTTCCAGACGCTTTATCGCGTTTTGACGTGGACGAAATTGGCACAGAAAATCTTATGCCTGATATTGACCTTTGGTCGTCAGATTTTGACAACATTGAATACCAAGATCTTCGTAAGACCATCACTGAAAATGATGCTTCGCTACCTGATTTATGCGTTAGCCCTAATGAAGGTTTAGTGTTTAAGCGCGTTAAGTTCAGACAGGGTTGTGAAGAAGAAGAGGAGGATTTGTGGAAGTTGTGGTTACCGAAAAATTTGACCACTGAAGCCATTAAAATTGCTCACAATTCAGCTGCTAGTTGTCATGTCATGGCGGATATGCCAAAACTCTTGAAAGGGTTCGTCAAAAATATTTTTGGCCATCAATGGCAAAAGATATAAAGACCTTTGTTGCAAATTGCGACACTTGTAAGTCAGTAAAACCGACAAACCAAATTTTAAGACCACCTATGGGCCAAGCGTTTATAACCGAACGTCCTTTTCAACGGCTGTATTGTGACTTTTTAGGTCCTTACCCCATGAACAAGGTAACTAAAAACACCGTGCTTTTCATTGCACTTGATCATTTGACCAAGTTTATATTTCTCAAACCAATGAGGGCAGCAACAACAGCCAATGTGATGCATTTTTTTCAAAATGAAGTTTTTCCCGCTTATGGCGTACCTCAATTTATGCATAGCGACAACGGTAAGCAATTCACATCGAAGGAGATGCAACAATTTTTGTCTGGATATGGTATTCACCATATTAAAACAGGTTTTTATTCTCCGCAGGCGAACGCTTCAGAGCGAGCAAATCGGGAAATCATCACTAAGTTGCGAATTTTTCTTGAGGGCCATAGCGATCATTGCAATTGGGATAAATATGTACCCCAAATTCTTTCAGTTCTGCGCAGTGATTACCACTTGGCAATAAAATGTTCCCCCTATTTCGCTGTCTTTGGACAGAATATGTGCCAGCACGCTTCCTCTTATGCAATTCTCCAAAAACTCAAATGTTTAGAATACGATGACGTTGAGATCGAATATAAATTTGATCGCCTTAACAGAATGCGCGATAAAATTCGAAAAAATCTGGAAATCGCTCATGAAAAAGCGACCAAAACTTATAATACACGATCGAAACCTGTTAATTATCGTATAGGTCAGGAGGTTTTTAGAGAAAATATTAGCCATAGCAATTTTGCAAAAGGCATTATCTCTAAATTTAACCGAAAATTCATTAAGTGCCGCATAAGGAAGAAAGTTGGAAACGCATTGTATGAATTGGAAGACTTTAAAGGGAACTATCTTGGTACATACCACGCCGATAAAATTAAACCCTAAAATGTTGTCTCATGAGCCTATTTCATAATATTGTTTCGCCCGCAAGGGCATCTTTTCATAAAGGAGAGATGACGGGAGTAACGACCCTGCGTACCCTAGTGAATCCAAAAAGCGTCTGTTCCCACAGTGGGCGGCTTATTGGTCAGCGTCTGTTCCCAGATTGGGCGGCTGTGTACTTTTGTAGGTTACCCTAAGGCTGGGGTTGCATTGGGTATAACTTCCTGCGACAATTTGGTCGTACGACCAAATCATGTTCCGGTAGAGGTGTGTGGTTGACTTTTCGATATTCATCTCCTTGTATTTTTCGTACGACTTCGCTTGATGCGACCAAAATTTTTTTTTGCTTTTGTCAGCCACTAGTACGAGGTGATGAATGTTGGGAAGGCGGCTATACATACTTTATTGGGGCGTGCATTTCTTTTCTTCGTGCGGCTGGATTTACGTACGAGGTGTATCCAATGCAACCTTAGCCGAAGGTAACTGAGCTATGTTCGAGACCGCTCGGCATACAGTCTTGTCAAGGCAGGCTGCTAATAATTACTAAAATTTTTATATTTGTTTTAAAACTCGTTCCAGACAGCGGAGCCATATCGATAAGAGTGCGTTTGCACTTGGCCGGCCTTTTGCGAGTTAAATCACTGAAAGTTCGACCGAGGGCAGACGCAATCTACATCCCTAGGTCCTCTTTTGGACTAAACGGTGGAGGTTTCATCGGGGGGTCTTCGCTATGGTGATGTTGGACCCATGGACATTTTTGCCATCTGACTAATTGATCAAAATTATACTTTGTTTCGCCCGGCTATTCGTGGGTCGTGCCACACGATTTTCTTAAAGGTTTTAATGCTAGTCTTTGTGTAGCGCGCGGGTGTCTTCTTTCTTTTAGCATAAGTTTGTTAATTTCACCACTAATTGCACGATCCGTAAATCCGTTTTCCTATTTGCTTTAAGTCTGAAAAGCCTTAAAACAAAGCAGGTTTGTTACGAATTTTCTTTTCGTGTAAAGCATTTTCTTCAAATGGTTGAATTTTTAAAAATAAACTGTCAACCATCTGGCGGTGAATGCATAAACTGCGAAGAAAAATAGGAAGAAGAGCTTTTAATACCACTAAATCATTCGATCAGAAAAGCCAGTTAGAAACGCGCAGCCATTTTACAATATTATCCAATAAGGAACCGTATTTAGGCGTCACTTTGTCCCTGACGTGCCTAACGTGAAAATTTTGTCTCTCTTGAAAATGTTCATTAAAATATTCCTAACAACAAAACAAATACTATTTATGTAACAGTTTACTTGTTATTTAGCTAAATAGAGATTAAAATTGTACTTGGCTATGGAAAAATTGAAGTAAATGCAAAAATTGTAAACTTGAATATTTACTTAAGAGTTAGGTATTAAAGGGTTAATTTAATGCACTACGTAATTCTACGAAACATGAGACACTGCAAGAGGACAGTTAGACAGTTGGTTTTTGATCTGCATCGCGAGGAGTTGCTTTTTAATCTTCGAAGAAACAAGTGGTTTTTTTTTTATGCAATGGCGACAAAAAAAAAAAAAAAGAAAAGGTTTTAGTTATAACCGAATTGTAAAATGTTAACGAACAGTAAATTTGTCGCGAAAAAAAACAAAACAAAATCGTTTGTTTTTTTAACAAAGAAAAGTGACTATAAACTTGTGAAAAAAGACGTTATAAAAAGAAAAGAAGTCTCTAAATAGATGTGTGGGAAAAAAAGCATATGTAAAATAGAAGCGCATAATTTTTTTTAATAATAAACGCAAATTTTTGCCCTGGAATTTGTACGTGCGAGTTTGTGTGAGTGCATAGTGTGAAGCCCTATAAACTTGAGACTCCGCTGGGTAAACGGCAGCAACGTAAAAAAAAATGTGCTACACACGAACATAACCTACAAAAGTTTTGTAGCGCGAAAAAGAAGAGAAAACGAAGTGCGAAAACCGAAGCAAAAGAGAATAGAAAATAGTGAAATAGTGAACAAAAAAGAATTAGACACAAAAGTCTAATATGACAGTGAGCGTAATGTGACCTAGAAATGTCAAAACAATAACAAGTGACAAGTAAAGATTAGAAGACCACATTACAGAACTACGGCAAGTAATTTGGTTTTCTGTTTTAATAAAAAAAATATAAAAAGAACAATTAAACAAAAATAACCGAATACGACTAATTTAAAATAAACAAAACAAAAAATTAAAGCGATGAAAAAAAGAGATCGCAAGACAAATAAAATAGTAATGCAAACATCACCAATATCATCAAAGTCAGGGAAAACTTCACTCAACACAATGTCAACACCGGCCGGCCAAAACACCACCAGATTCTACAATTAAGCTGAACAGCAACTAGAGTAAGAAATATCCATGAGTATTTTTAAGATTATTGGTACATATTATAAGTCTACTTAAATATGTTGTATAAGCATTAATATCATTATATTTAAATGGATTTATAGTGTTAATATTTTCTTTAATTTTAGTATTTTTTTCCCTAATCATTCGATTTAAGAAATTTAAAAAAAAAAATAGTTCTTAATTAAGTATGAAAAATTACAAGAAAAAATTTGAATTATTTTCTTTTAATTTAAAAGAAGCGCTTCGCATATTGATTCTTTTCCTTTAACTATAGGGTTAAGTGATAACTTTGTTTTTTTTAGAATCGTAAGCATTTAAAAAAATATAAAAAAAAAAGAAAAATTAAAAGAAAGAAAAACATTTCATTAATAAAAATATGTCTATATTTGTAAAGTGAACATGAAGCGTTAAAACTTTTTATTTTAAGGGATGCCAGTCCAACACAGTATGCAGCATTATAAGTAAGTAATTTTGAAGTACATCAGGGGCAATTTCATAATTGAGTGCCGGAATTGCCATAGGCGGGGCGGGACAATAGCACTCCAAGTGACAGAACATCGAGTCACTTGATTGCTTTTTATCGATTTTTCTTGGGGTTCACTGTAGAATATTAGATCTCAAGTTTCAATTATTTTTTTTTATGGCTATCATTATGGCATGACATTTTCTATGTTCACGCGTTAGGACAAAAAGGGAGAAGCACGACCATCAGATAGTCTAGCCGGAGATTAACCATTTTTATCATGCCGCTTTGTACCTAATGCCTCATTTTGAAAATATTTTTATTTTTAATGTTGTTTTGATTTCATTGTCATATAGCCCGCGCGTAACATGGGCTTTAGAAATAAAAAATAAATACTTTATCGAAACTGGTGGCTCAAATTTTTTTTTGGAGATATGGACAACAGAGGTTGCTGATATATCTTTTCTGGACACCAGTGTAAGTTGGGAACCCCTGCAATGATTTTAAAAATATTGATGATGTCTGAATAATATTTTAGCAAGCTACAATATTGGTATAAGAAACCTCTAAATTAAGACCACTATTTTCAAGGCATTGAATTTTTTCTAAAATTATGACCAAGGTGTTTTTTAAATATCTTTGTTTATTTAGTTTTTGTAATGAATGTTAGAGACAATCTGCTTTGAAACAGTTGTTGTTGTTGAATTTTTTTTTTGTTGTTGTTATTTAAAAATCCAATAAAGTTAACACAAATTTTTTGATTCAATATTTTTTTTTTATAAATAAAAAATAACAGCACAGAAAAAGCAGGTGCAAATGTTATATCAAATACTTAAAAGTAAAAAAATATAGATTTCCACATTTTTTATATAATTTTAAGTTAATTACACATTTTTGGGGAAAACAGATGTTTTTGGAAAACAATAGGTCTCAATTTAATAAAAAATTAATGTATTGAAACCGCACAGTTAAATTTATTTATAATCAAGAATTTTAACCTGTTAAAATACCTTTTGATTGACATTAATCTCATTAAAATGCATCAAGCATATCTGCACGTTTTGACGTTCGTTGAATTATGAAAGAGAAACCGATAGTTTAGTCTGCCGTGTGTGCGCTTCTATATGCAGCAATGGAGCATTGACCGTTAGACGATTTTTGAGTCGAGTTGCGGTCGTCTCTGAGGCTGCTATGAGAATGAGATTTTTTAATCAGCCGATAGCAAATCATATGCAGCATTGGCCAATAGAACTATCGCCCGACAATTTTGTTTATCATGTGAACCAGCTCGAAACTGAATTTTTGACATTTTTGAAATGTTTAATAGTCTGAATGGGGACATATTCTGCAACGGATTCATACAAAAGCGAATTACAGATAGCGCGAAAAAATGAAGCTGGACATATCGAGAATTGAAACTTTCAATATATGTTGTAGATCCTGTAATTCTGCACAAAAAAATTCAATACTTTTCATCGTACGACTCACCGTTTTCACCAAAAATCATTCTTATACTATGTTTACACCAAAGATTTAGCTGTGAAGATATAAATAAATCTCGATGCTAAATCCCACCTGTTTACACCGGCTGAATGGGATTTATTTTTGACAGTAAATGTCAATTGGTGAATGACATTTGTTTTTATATTATAGAATAGTTTGCAAAAGTTGATTAATCTTGATTCCTTTTTTTACAATAATCTTATCGAGGCCAACGCAGAGTTGAATTCAACATGTTTGGGAATTGCCATCATCCAAAGCGATACTGATGCCATAATTTCAGCATCTCGTGGCGAGACACCTATTGTTTTGAAGTAGATGCGCGATGAACCTTTTGCGATTTCTGTATGGACATTAACGCTTCATCAGTGATTTTTTCTGTTCATTAAATGGCAACTACGTATTGTCTGTTTCCAGGGATAAACTTTGGATTTAGCTGCTGAAAAGACTAAACGTCGTTTTGAAGATCACATCAAGGATGTTATTTTGTTGTCTCACGTGACAAGACCACAAAATTATGTTATATACGTACATTAGACGACTGTAAATTATTATTCCATATGATGCTCACACCTATTGGTGGCAAGGATCCCGGCAAGCTTTTAGACTTTGGAATAGAATGGCATTATGTTTGTTTTTCACCAAAACGTATTAGTTTGTGCCACCTATGGCCAACAATTTTTCATCGGAATAAGGAACAAGATTGTAATGGCCAATTATTTTTTTTTTTTGATATCATTGTTTTTTTTAACTACCCATTTGCATGGAAACTCCCGCATTGAGTTATTTTACTTTACACTAAGCTTACGGCTTAATATATATACGTATACGGTCACAATAATCCGTTCAATTTTATTGTGCATACTTTTGATTGTAACCCTACAGTCGACATTAAAGTTACTGAGATAAAATGTAACATTTTGATGTTCGTGATTTTCATTGATTTACTTGCAAAGAAACTTCTTAGACATAAAGTTCGGTTCCTAAGCTATCTCTAATATATTTTTGGTCATAAATGTTTCATTTCAACCTATGGAAATAAGGCATTGAAGTTAGAAGTGTAGGGAACTTTCGCGCATAATTTATGCAAAGTACATATAAGCCGAGATGGTCATGTGTATTCCGCAATGTGCATTTTCAATTTCGACATTTACAGTAAATGTACTAAATTACTTACACTTTGACTAAGTCGATTTTGTTAGCTGATTGAATTTTTCTTTCTGATCAAAACTTCATATGAGAAACATCAAGTCTGCGGAGTTATTAAATTGAATAAACATATTGAAACCGCGTGTTATATTTCGACTTTTAAAAATATTAAAAGAGTACTTTTTTTTAATTAAAAAATTCAATTAGAAAGTTTAAGATTGTGTTAAAGTTAACAAACTTAATCAATAATTGCTGGTTAGTTAACATAATCCACTGTGGATAAAAGGCATAAAAACATAGCCTTGAGACTCCGAGGGTCCATATTTAAGATTTTCCAACATAAGAATTGGCGCTTCCAAGTGAAAATTATCACAGATTATTTGTCCAGGAACATAATTTTATTGGGTTTGGTGAGTTTTTAATGAAATTTATTTAAAAATACAGTGCACATTGTAATGACAAAATGTCGTCATTTAGGGTTCCGTGGGGTGCTCAAACCCGTTATATTTTTCGAGGTTAGGCCTCAAGTCCACATGGAATTTGGCATTGAAATAACCTTTGATTAAATTCAACATTCCGCAAAGATCATCAAAATGCAACTATCGGTTCTTCATCTTAAAAATGTTTTTTTTGTAAATTTTAAATTTTTTTTTAAAAACTAATTTTGTTAAATTTAGTTTCTTATTTTGTCTATAAACATAATGAGATAATCACGCCTTAAATTTATATCGTAATTTAAGACTTTTGTAATTTTTTCAAACAGATTTGCTCAAGTTAAATTCATATTTTTATATTGTAAAAGGAAAACTCAATTAATTACTTAAATTATTATGATTTACTGAATTTTGAATTAAACCATAAACTTAAGTATGTATAATACAACAACATCGCATCGAATTTTCGCTGGGCCCACCGATTTCCACGATGGATACATAACCTTGTAAGTCATAATGATATCATTAATATATATTGATAATATTCAGCTAAACTTGCTTGAAATCATAATAATTTGGTTTAAAATTATTAAGTATAACTAAATCTATCCTTAGTAATTACTTAATCATTATCTCATAAAGATGTGATATTTAAATTAAATTTGAATTGAAATACTTTATAATAATAATGTTATATCAAATTTCTAAATGAATTCTAAAACTAATTATATTTAAGATTTAAATAATTTACTCGTATACATAAATACCTAATCGAGGTATAAACTATTTTTTTTTGAACACCCTACATTTGTAGTTTAAAAATTTCAAATCTAACTTAAGATACTTTTGAATTGAGTTAAGATGAAAGCTTGCATTATATTGTTGTTGCAATGAGTTTGCAAACACTCTCTTCGATTTTCTTTTAAATAAGTTTCTCGCGCGTATTATTATATCTCTATTAGCTCTCTGCAGGTATTAACCTAGCACTCTTCTAAGCATAACTATAAGTGTTATACAATGAGCATAAAGCTGTTATACTCAATAAAATTATGAATTTAGTTGTTCTCTGAGAATTGAAATAATGTTGTTGTTTTGAGTCATTAGGTTTCGCCCGTATAAAGGTACAGCATGAATAAGGTAATGGTATGATCACATAATCAAACTTGGTTTTGGGGCAATTTAAACCAATGTCGATAATTGCCAAGGATGGGAGGGTACAGACGACGGGGCGCAATAACATCATGCGTACCCTATCTTATAGGTAGCACTTAGATTCTGTATTAAATTCAGCCTAAATTTCCGGTTCTTTTAATTTTTGCTTCTAAAGTAATCGCATTTCCTTTTCCTTTCACTCCTCTACCTCAAAGTGCACATAAAATTAAATGTGGTAATGTCTAGGTGTATAAAGGTGAAACAAGATCCCCGACAACTCGACGAGCTAGCAAGAGCATAGATAGATGTGCACACCCGTAAGCTTTTATATGCCAAGAACGTTATTTAACTATTGATTTAGGTGAAGTCAGAGAGCTTTTCTGGTAGAACTTTTAGGGTTATATTCTGGCTTCAACAAACGACCATTTTTGGGTTTTTTTTTATGACGTTCATTCTGACGTCAGTCAGATATAAGACAGAAGGACCATTACACATTTTGGCGCCCAACGTGGGGCGTGGCAGTTGTTTGTTTTGACATACTGTTGCGTCACTTAAGAACTTAGAATATTATTATATGTATGATGAACATCTTTCATAACGCTCATTTCCTTTCCCTTTATTGCGATTGCTCTAGTTTTTGTTTACATTTAAAACTTATTCAAAAGATACATTGTTTCAGCGTTTTCCTTCGGAAATGTGACTTAATTATTCGATTTTAACTACGGATAGGTCAACCAAAGAAAACGTTGTCACATTCGATTGCACATATGAATTTATTTACATACTTTTATACAGTGTCAATTTGGTCTTAGGAAATAACGGTTCACTTATTTGAGTATAATCTCCAAGTTTCCGTCCTATGAACAGATTGATAGCGCACAGATTTAACAAATTCCGTTTTTTTATTTTCAAATATAATGCATAAATTCTTTTCGGAACTGCGATATGATAGAATATATTTTGTCATGCTCGACTATTAGTATTTTATGTTAAAATTTGCTAAAATATTAGTTTCCTTTTAAAAGAGATAAATGTTAAAACAATGGATTCTGATAGTTCCTATTCTTTTTCGTGATAGTGGGATATTATTTACCTTCGCGACCATTGACTTAATTTGTTTCTTTAAGCCTCAAATTTTGTAGTTATAATTTTCTTTTACCTATAGTTTCTTAGTGCTTACCTGAATAAATACCTTACCGATTTTATGACTGACTTTTTTCACGGCGAATCTTAAATTAATCACGTTATTTATATTTTTTTTTTATTAATTTTGCTTTACGATCGATATGGCTGTCGTACACAGCAATGATAATTTACCTGCAGCGCTTAGCGCAGAACTAGATCCTTTCTGTGGGGTTTGCAATGAAGTGATGGAAACAAAGCAAGGTACTTGTTTCGCTCCTTGCACCCACAAATTTCATCAGATTTGTATTTTAGATTATTTAAAAGATAAAAACACTTGTCCAGTTTGTCGACAACACTGTGACTCGACTAAGTTGATTAGTTTATCCAACAATAATTTACCAGCACTATCCAACACTGCTCAAGGCTCAAATTCAAATATTAGTACCGAAGGTCGTGTAACTCAAGACGAATCACGTAGAACACACGATTCGTTAAATCGTTCATGGACTTCTAAACACCATCGTGGTGGTAGCCAACGAGGTCGACAGAATAATCGCACGGTGCAGAAAAGCTATTCAAATAGAAATTTTAATAACCCTAACCAAAACTCGAACACTCCAGTCTATGGTCGAAATTCTGACGATATTAGTTCACGTCAACCACCAATTCACAATTCCATGCAACCATCTTTAGGCCAAAGCGAAGTTGTTCAGATAGTACAATCAGCTGTACAAAGTAGTCATCAATCGATGATTCAACAACTTACAGCATACCTGAACACGGCAATAGAACAAACGCTACAACGGCAACTAGCAACATTAAATATTTCAAATCCTTCTGAACCTCCTAATAATAGGGTTATAGAACCAAATGAAGCTAATAACGAACCAAATGTTTCACTTAGTGGTGCTCGACGTACTCTTAACTTAGAGCAAAATACACCTATAAATTTAGATAATTTACGATCTTCTCATAACAGTTTTAGATCTAATTTGGCCCATCAGCCAGAAAAGATTGCAAGCATAATACAAAATTGGCACATCAAATTTGATGGTACCAAAGACGGTGTTACTGTAGATGATTTTATCTATAGATTACAGTCTTTGACTCACCAGAACTTAGCTAACGATTATCAACTGTTGTGCGATAATTTGCACATTCTTTTTGTAGGCAAAGCCAAAGATTGGTTTTGGAGATTTCATCGGAATCACCACCAATTTACCTGGGAAATTTTCTGTAGAGAATTTCGTAAACGATACGAAGACATTTTAACAGATTTTGATATCTGGGATAAAATGCGGAAACGAAGACAACGGGAAAATGAAAATTTTGACGAGTATCAGATGGCTATTGAAGACTTGGCAGCTCGCCTTCAATCTGACTTGCCAGAAAATGAACTTGTAGAGATTTTGCTTAGAAATCTTAAGCCCAATTTACGCTTCGAACTTCTGCATTTAAATATTCGATCCATTGCGCAACTTCGTGAAGAAATTCGTAAACATGAAGCCTTTGTATCAGACGTTGGAGCTCATGTACCAAAAATCAAACCTCAATGGCCAAAACCTCACATTTCAGAACTTAACTCTGACGAATTCAATAATAATTTTCAAGATGTTGAAGTTGCTGAAATGAAAACTTCACGCCAGCCTATAGTTTGTTGGAACTGTGACAAACAAGGTCATCGTTATGACGATTGCGTAGAACAACGAAAAATCTTCTGCTACGGGTGTGGCAAGAAAGAAGTTTTTAAGCCAACCTGCTCATACTGTAATCCCTCGTTAAACCGAAGGAGGGATGCGTCAACCAACACCTTTGTACCGCATCCCGTAATTTCAAAGTAGAATTCAGAGATGTTTCTACATCTACTGAAACTGAGTCCGAATCGAAAGATATCGGTACCTCTTGTAATTTTGAAAATCATGATATACCTAATTCCCAGCAATCTACTTATAAAATTACAATTTTATCTCAACCACAATCGGATAGTAAACCAAAACTGAGAATTCTGTTACCTCTGCACGAACGTATTGATAATTACAATAAGGCTCGGCAGCGAATATTTGACAATGCTTCAACATGTCAATTTAGTTTTAAACCAAAGCCCAAGCGTTCCACACTTCGATTAAGAGATTTCTGGAAAACTGTTACTACTACACGCAAAAAATTGTTATCTGCTTTATTTCTAAAATCTGATAATAGACTTTATACCGAAGTCAAAATTTTGGATAAAAATTATGTCGCTCTTCTAGATTCTGGAGCAACTATAAGTTGCATCGGTGCAGAAGCTGCAAAAGAATTTTCTAAAAGTAATATTTTAAGAAAATGCTCAGGAATAGTAAAAACGGCTGATGGCAGTTCTTGTCGCGTAGTGGGGAAAATTTCAACTTTGTTGACTTATAAAAATGTCACAAAAATATTAGAACTTTTCGTTATTCCAAGCTTACAGCAAAATATCTATCTAGGAATGGATTTTTGGCAAGAATTCGGCTTAGTAGATACATTAGTTAAAAGTTTTGGAACTATTTCTGAACTTGATGTCGGTAGAGAAGATTTACCATTTGAAGAACCTAAAATGCATATTCTTAGCAGTGATCAATCTAAAAGACTGAGAGCTGTGATAGATGTTTTTCCCTCTTTTGAAAGAGAAGGGCTCGGTAAAACAAGTCTCCTCGAACATGTCATAGACATAGGCACTGCAAAGCCTGTGAAACAAAGACACTTTTCTGTGTCACCAGCAGTTGAAAAGCTCATGTTTACTGAGGTTGATCACATGCTAGCCCTAGACGTCATTGAAGAATCCTCAAGTCCTTGGAGTAGTAATTGTGTTTTAGTTCGCAAGAACAACAAAAATCGTTTATGCCTTGATTCGAGAGAAGTGAATAAGCATACGGTTAAGGATGCCTATCCTCTTCCCCATATCGATGGAATCATGAGTCGCCTTCCACCTGCACGTTTCCCCTTGAGGAAAAATCTCGCCAAGTGACAGCGTTCACAATTCCTAATCGGCCACTTTACCAATATAAAGTAATGCCATTCGGGTTGTGCAACGCGGCTCAAACTCTGTGTAAACTGATGGATAAGGTTCTTCCTGCCAATTTAAGAGATCGTGTTTTTATTTATTTAGATGATCTTCTCATTCTATCCGAAGATTTTGATTCACATTTAATGCTTTTACAAGAAGTAGCTTTGTATTTGCGTAAAGCAAATCTAACTTTGAATATTTCGAAGTCAAAATTTTGCATGACTGAAGTAAAGTATCTGGGTTTTATCATAGGCCAAGGCCAAATAAAAACTGATCCAGATAAGGTTTCAGCCATCAAAGAATTTCCTGTACCATCAACCGTCAAACAGTTAAGAAGCTTTTTAGGCTTAGCTGGGTGGTACAGGAGATTCATTGATAATTTCGCTACTGTTACTTTTCCGCTTACAGAATTACTAAAGAAAAGCAAAACTTTTCAATGGAATTCTGAAGCTCAAATAGCTTTCGATAACCTTAAATGTCTGTTAACCACTGCTCCGATTCTTGTCATGCCAAACTTTGAAAAACCCTTTTTATTGCAGTGTGATGCTAGCATGATTGGTTTAGGCTGTGTATTAGCACAGGCGAATGATGATGGTATCGAACTGCCTATTGCGTTCATGTCCACCAAGTTAACTAAATCGCAAAGAAATTATTCGGTTACCGAATTAGAATGCCTAGTGGTTATCCAAGGGATAAAGAAGTTTCGGTCTTACATTGAAGGCCACGATTTTACTGTGATTACGGATCACGCCAGCCTACAATGGTTAATGCGGCAAAAAGATTTATCCGGTCGACTAGCTAGGTGGGCATTGAAATTGCAAAGTTTTACTTTTACTATTCAACATAGACGAGGAACACAAAATATAGTGGCCGACACACTTTCAAGACGGCCTGAAGCAGAGCTATCTGAACTTCAAGATATTGGTCCAATTATTGATCTCAATTCAGAACACTTTGATTCTCCGGAATATGTAGAACTCAAATCAAGAATTACAGAAAATCAACACAAACTCCCCGATTTGAAAATTGTGGATAATTATGTCTATAAAAGGACTGAACACTCTACTGGCGAGTCTAAACAAGAAAATGAGTCTTGGAAGCTCTGGGTTCCAAACGCTTTGGTCCCGGATGTACTTTTTCGATCTCATAATCCTCCTCTATCAGCTCACTGTGGTTCTGCTAAAACTATAGATAAGCTTAAACGATACTTGTTTTGGCCTGGAATGGCTGCACAGATAAAAGAATATGTTAAAAACTGCGACACTTGTCGTTGTACAAAAAGTACGAATTTAGTTCTTCGCACACCAATGGGACGACCAATGACCTCTGATCGACCATTTCAAAAATTATTTATCGATATTTTAGGACCATACCCACGGTCTAAAACAGGCCATATTGGATTACTCATTGTAGTAGATCATCTATCAAAGTTTCACTTTCTTAAACCACTTAAAAAATTTCATTCGAATGTTATTTGCAAATACCTAGAAGAAGAAATCTTCTATACTTTTGGTGTACCCGAAGTTATTTTAACTGATAACGGCACACAATTTAAATCCGGGTTATTTGAATCTTTTCTAACGCGTTTTGGTGTCTCGCATATGTGCACGGCGATATACTCACCGCAAGCCAATTCGTCAGAAAGGGTCAATAGATCAGTAATTGTGGCTATACGCGCTTACATAGAAAAAGACCATTCTACTTGGGACTTGCACATTAGTGAGATCACTTGCGCACTTCGTAGCACAGTTCACCAAAGTACAGGTTTTTCACCATACTTTCTTCTTTTTGGTCAAAACATGATTTTGCATGGTAAAGACTTTAATTTATTGCGTAAACTTAATTTAAATAACGAAGATACGGTCATAAAATATCCCGACATGATGACCGTGATTCGTCAAAAGGCTAAAGAAAATATGTCTAAATCATTCGAAAATAATGCAAAGCGTTACAACTTACGATCGCGAAATATTGAATTTAAAGTTGGTGAAGAAGTCTTTGCTAGGAATTTCGTGCAAAGCAGCCACATAAAAAAATTCAATGCCAAGTTGGCACAAACTTTCATTAAAGCTACAGTGAAGCGCAAAGTTGGTTCTGTATATTATGAGCTAGTGGATAACAAAGGTAAAATATTAGGCATTTATCACGCCAAAGACGTTCAAAAGAAACATTCAAAGTAAAATTGTCCTTTTCAGCTAATGTACCTATAAAAATTATAATTTTCTATTCTACATTACCTGCTTTGTAATGGCCAATTATTTTTTTTTTTTTGATATCATTGTTTTTTTTAACTACCCATTTGCATGGAAACTCCCGCATTGAGTTATTTTACTTTACACTAAGCTTACGGCTTAATATATATACGTATACGGTCACAATAATCCGTTCAATTTTATTGTGCATACTTTTGATTGTAACCCTACAGTCGACATTAAAGTTACTGAGATAAAATGTAACATTTTGATGTTCGTGATTTTCATTGATTTACTTGCAAAGAAACTTCTTAGACATAAAGTTCGGTTCCTAAGCTATCTCTAATATATTTTTGGTCATAAATGTTTCATTTCAACCTATGGAAATAAGGCATTGAAGTTAGAAGTGTAGGGAACTTTCGCGCATAATTTATGCAAAGTACATATAAGCCGAGATGGTCATGTGTATTCCGCAATGTGCATTTTCAATTTCGACATTTACAGTAAATGTACTAAATTACTTACACTTTGACTAAGTCGATTTTGTTAGCTGATTGAATTTTTCTTTCTGATCAAAACTTCATATGAGAAACATCAAGTCTGCGGAGTTATTAAATTGAATAAACATATTGAAACCGCGTGTTATATTTCGACTTTTAAAAATATTAAAAGAGTACTTTTTTTTAATTAAAAAATTCAATTAGAAAGTTTAAGATTGTGTTAAAGTTAACAAACTTAATCAATAATTGCTGGTTAGTTAACATAATCCACTGTGGATAAAAGGCATAAAAACATAGCCTTATTGGGTTTGGTGAGTTTTTAATGAAATTTATTTAAAAATACAGTGCACATTGTAATGACAAAATGTCGTCATTTAGGGCTCCGTGGGGTGCTCAAACCCGTTATATTTTTCGAGGTTAGGCCTCAAGTCCACATGGAATTTGGCATTGAAATAACCTTTGATTAAATTCAACATTCCGCAAAGATCATCAAAATGCAACTATCGGTTCTTCATCTTAAAAATGTTTTTTTTGTAAATTTTAAATTTTTTTTTAAAAACTAATTTTGTTAAATTTAGTTTCTTATTTTGTCTAAAAACATAATGAGATAATCACGCCTTAAATTTATATCGTAATTTAAGACTTTTGTAATTTTTTCAAACAGATTTGCTCAAGTTAAATTCATATTTTTATATTGTAAAAGGAAAACTCAATTAATTACTTAAATTATTATGATTTACTGAATTTTGAATTAAACCATAAACTTAAGTATGTATAATACAACAACATCGCATCGAATTTTCGCTGGGCCCACCGATTTCCACGATGGATACATAACCTTGTAAGTCATAATGATATCATTAATATATATTGATAATATTCAGCTAAACTTGCTTGAAATCATAATAATTTGGTTTAAAATTATTAAGTATAACTAAATCCATCCTTAGTAATTACTTAATCATTATCTCATAAAGATGTGATATTTAAATTAAATTTGAATTGAAATACTTTATAATAATAATGTTATATCAAATTTCTAAATGAATTCTAAAACTAATTATATTTAAGATTTAAATAATTTACTCGTATACATAAATACCTAATCGAGGTATAAACTATTTTTTTTTGAACACCCTACATTTGTAGTTTAAAAATTTCAAATCTAACTTAAGATACTTTTGAATTGAGTTAAGATGAAAGCTTGCATTATATTGTTGTTGCAATGAGTTTGCAAACACTCTCTTCGATTTTCTTTTAAATAAGTTTCTCGCGCGTATTATTATATCTCTATTAGCTCTCTGCAGGTATTAACCTAGCACTCTTCTAAGCATAACTATAAGTGTTATACAATGAGCATAAAGCTGTTATACTCAATAAAATTATGAATTTAGTTGTTCTCTGAGAATTGAAATAATGTTGTTGTTTTGAGTCATTAGGTTTCGCCCGTATAAAGGTACAGCATGAATAAGGTAATGGTATGATCACATAATCAAACTTGGTTTTGGGGCAATTTAAACCAATGTCGATAATTGCCAAGGATGGAAGGGTACAGACGACGGGGCGCAATAACATCATGCGTACCCTATCTTATAGGTAGCACTTAGATTCTGTATTAAATTCAGCCTAAATTTCCGGTTCTTTTAATTTTTGCTTCTAAAGTAATCGCATTTCCTTTTCCTTTCACTCCTCTACCTCAAAGTGCACATAAAATTAAATGTGGTAATGTCTAGGTGTATAAAGGTGAAACAAGATCCCCGACAACTCGACGAGCTAGCAAGAGCATAGCTAGATGTGCACACCCGTAAGCTTTTATATGCCAAGAACGTTATTTAACTATTGATTTAGGTGAAGTCAGAGAGCTTTTCTGGTAGAACTTTTAGGGTTATATTCTGGCTTCAACAAACGACCATTTTTGGGTTTTTTTTTATGACGTTCATTCTGACGTCAGTCAGATATAAGACAGAAGGACCATTACAAGATCACACGCCGATAATACTTGCGTAAGGAGCATTACCGAAAGGTGACATACATGTAAATTTCATACTAACATTAATAAAAATAAAGAGATGTATATATGTATTAAGTTATATATTTTCATTTGCTGAAGATCTCTAGTTTTTAGTTTATACATATCATTCAGATCCTTAATATAAAAGTACATACTTTTTATCACTTCTCTTCTTTGCTTCTAATTGAAATCACTCGGATTACATATCAGGACTGATGTAAACGACAATGTATTTAAGCATTCTGCATAAATATCCTTTAGTAGCTCGTTATGAATGGTCAACAGAGCTTGGAGAAAATCTGTCTTCCGCCTTAACGAACAGTGGATATGATATTTGTTTTTAACACATGCAGGGCATATCTTCAGCTATGCCATAATTCAATGATAGTTTGGAGGCAATTTCATCCATATCACCGCCTTTTAACAATATTTAAAGTCGTACAAAGTGTCGGAAAACACAGTGATTCTCATACACTTCATATTTGCTTTGAACCTGCGACTTTAATCAACGACGTCGTTGTCTTAACCAATAATTTATACAGCTCAACCTGAGCTGCATCTCCACATGGCCAGTTTGCCACCAGGATCTTTTGCGTCTCCATCACCCTGTACTTAAGTTGATAAAAACGAGTAGACCATTACGTTAATTGTTGTTGTTCCACGGTTATGAAGATGATGTTGTCCATGAATATGCTGTGTATTCGATTTAATTCTTTCCAAATTTTATTTTTGTAAAAGTAAACAAACTTATGACATAAATGACAACAAAACTTCAAATTATCAAAGTTTAAAGGTGCCACATGCATGAAAATAACAAAAAAAGGTAGCCCTGCCGAGATATATGAGGAGATATAAATTAAATCACGTTGGAAGTTGTAACGAACCTTTCAGCCAGCGGTTTTGCTCGCCGGTGTCCAGGGGTTCGGCTACAAAAATTTATAAAGAAAAGGACGGCCTCTTGGTTAAATTCAAAGTCACGGGTTGGAGTTTTGTTTGTTTAGTGCAATTTCATTTCTTTATTCAGTTTCTCTTAATACATAGAAAATAATATATATATCTTAAAACACGTCTCTCTGCTTCCCCACCACTCTTCGCTCCTATGCGTCGCTCTCTCGTCGCCGATAGCCGTGGTCTCGTTAAGTGTAGTAGTGGCTTGTCGTCTCGCTTGTTCCTACTGAAATGGCTACTGTCGTAAACTCGTGGCTGATAGTCGTGAGTAGTTGATCTCGTGTCGGGCTGCTCCCACCTGCGCTACAAGACGGTTTCAAACGCGTGGCTTATGGCCGTGAGGTAGCTGATTTCGTATCGGGCTACGTCACCCCTGCTATACACAAGAATAGATTAATCGCGTGGCTTATGGCCGTGAGGTAGCTGATTTCGTATCGGGCTACGTCACCCCTACACAACACAAGATTAAATTACTCGCGTGGCTTATGGCCGTGAGGTAGCTGATTCCGTATCGGGCTACGTCACCCCTGCTATACACAAGAATAGATTAATCGCGTGGCTCATGGCCGTGAGGTAGCTGATTTCGTATCGGGCTACGCCACCCCTACTATACACAAGAATGGTTTAATCGCGTGGCTTATGGCCGTGAGGTAGCTGATTTCGTATCGGGCTACGTCACCCCTGCTATACACAAGAATGGTTTAATCGCGTGGCTTATGGCCGTGAGGTAGCTGATTTCGTATCGGGCTACGCCACCCCTACTATACACAAAATTAAGTTACACGCGTGGTTTATGGCCGTGAGGTAGCTGATTCCGTATCGGGCTACGTCACCCCTGCTATACACAAGAATAGATAAATCGCGTGGCTTATGGCCGTGAGGTAGCTGATTTCGTATCGGGCTACGCCACCCCTACTATACACAAGATTAAGTTACACGCGTGGCTTATGGCCGTGAGGTAGCTGATTCCGTATCGGGCTACGTCACCCCTGCTATACACAAGAATAGATTAATCGCGTGGCATATGGCCGTGAGGTAGCTGATTTCGTATCGGGCTACGCCACCCCTGCTATACACAAGATTAAGTTACACGCGTGGCTTATGGCCGTGAGGTAGCTGATTCCGTATCGGGCTACGTCACCCCTGCTATACACAAGAATAGATTAATCGCGTGGCTTATGGCCGTGAGGTAGCTGATTTCGTATCGGGCTACGTCACTCCTACACAACAATGTTACTTATGCACCATGATATAAAGACAGATAAGATATGCTCACGCGCATATATATTGTTGTTCCACTCTAATTGATGACGAAAGCATGCGACAAAAGCAAATTGTAAAGTGTGAAGTAGATTTAAAATGGTTATGTGCGCGGTTTTCTGTTGTAAGAATAATAACAATAATATGTTAAAAATTATATTAGACAAAGGTATAAGCTTTATTCCATTTCCAAAAGACGATAATTTGTGTAAAATATGGATTGCTAAATGTGGCCGTGCGAATAAATTTAATGTAAAAAATGCAAGAATTTGCAGCGTCCACTTTAAAGCGGAAGATTATGCCCGTGATTTGAAAAGTGAATTGTTAGGCCTTACAAATGTAAGGAAAATATTGAAAAAAGATGCAATTCCATCATTATACTTACGAAATAGTACCACAGATAGCACTGAAATACACACCTCTAATGCGCGTTCAGACAGGCTCGTGTCCCGCCAAAGAAAGGCGATGGTTAAACAGCTTTTGTAAGTATTTCTTAATGTATTGTTTATCAGTTTTGTAATAAATATGATGGTTAGAGCAACCCACGATATAGAGACAGCAACCAACGTATCTGCAAATGTCTATGAAAGTTGTGCAGTTTCTGAGCATCTATCAAGTTCCCAGCCACCTGAACCTGCAGTAACAACGACGTAAGTTGCTCCTTATTAATTTGTAAACTTTATTTCAATATTATATATTTGTTTTAGTGATGATATTGAAAATGCAAACATGAAAAAGGAACTTCAAGAAATGAAAAATAAACAGGAAGAACTTGAAGCTATAAATAAACAATTAGCGGCTGAAAATCTTGCGCTCGTAAAAGAAAACACAATGCTTAGTAATTTTCTGAAGGCAACAGCGAAAGTATTCACGCCAGGGCAGTTACGAAAATTGGAAAATCCACATAACCAATCACTTCATTGGTCAGTGAACGATGTTGCTCACGCAATATCTCTGCACGCTGCAGGGCCCAGAGCTTATAGGTGGCTGCAAAAAAATAATCATCCACTTCCTGGAGAGTCCACTCTGCGCAGATGGGCCAACAAAATTGACCTTTCACTATTTTATAAATACGATCAGAAAGTTACTAAGGAGATTTAATTTGAAATTATAGAACTCTGCATAACATTGATTTTGATGTCGTTGCCATCGTCAATGATTTGGGAAATTGCAATAGAGGACTATGGAAGGAACTCGGTGTCGCAGAAGACAGGCCCTTTTTTTAAAGAAAATTTAGGTGTTCCTACTAGCCAATGTGTTAACCAAAGTTATACTTGGACTAATACACTATCCGAAGGTGGACTGTACAAAGCAAGTAATGAATTTTTAAGCCAGATTTATCAATTAGAGAAAGTGTTTTTTGAAATTAATGGCTCAACTTTAACATGCGGATATAAATATTTAGAAAATTTAATTAAAAATTCTGAAAACATAATGTGTAGCTTAGAAGCTAAAAAGCTATACTTTAGGTGTAAAATGTTTTTTAGAATGAGAATTTTGAATAAAAATCTAAATGATAGTAACTATACTAAAAAGAGAAAACTTGACAAAATTACTAAATAGTGTAAAAATAATATGTTTTAATAAAAAAATAATATCAATATGTTTTAAATCAAATTGTTTGATTTACTTCCTCAAATACAAAAAAAAACAATATAAATTATTTCATTCAAGTATTAACAATTGCTCAATTGTCACACGATGACGTACATGCGCAGAACGAAACAACTTTTACTCGCTTACTGAGCATATCTTATCTGTCTCTCTATCGTGCTTATGCACGGTCTCTACGTCACTCCACTACTACGTCACTATACTACCACACCACTACTACTACTCATGCCACTACTTTAAATATTTAATTTCCCTTGCTGCTTACCGGTTTTCTTCTTATGTTTCCTGTGTTCTCCTTCTGCTGCTTACTGCTACTGCTGCTGATGTTCGCCGGTCGCCGGCCACGCAAAGACTCCCTCGGTTGCTGCTTTCCGCCTTGTCTGCTACCTCTGCTACTGCTGTTGTGTGCTGGCCGCCGGCCACGCAAAGACTGTCCCGATCAACTGCTGTGTGTCTAAATTTATGCTAGCATTGTTTGACAATGAACAATTCGAACGACAGCTGTGTGACAGAAACAGCTGTTGTGCGGTGTTGCCATTTAATCACTTTTAGTGATTGGTGGGGATTTTACTAAATTACGCTATCTCTTCTAAAATAATTACTTAATTAATACTTGTAAAGTTATTTTGACTAATAATTATACAAATTGAATTATAAATTGATAGAAAAGAATATGATATAAAATATAATATTACGAGCAATGATTTGTGGGAGGAAAACGCGGCTCTGCCAACTTTCCTCCTCACAAAGTAGATATATTTTTGTATGGTAAATCACGCGATATATGGCAAGATATAGAGCTAAATCTCAAAAAAGCCGTAAATCGCGTCATAAATCTTTGGTGTAAACATAGTATTAATGAAAAATAATTGAAATCGCACGGATTTCGGAACAGAGATGCGCATGATGTCTATTCAAACGCAAAAAACGAGCCGCGAATCATCACTAGACAACAAACGCACGAAACGAATGCAAGCACGACAGTAGCCAAAAAAATGCAACGAGCATCGCCGACACGAAAGCGAAAAGCAATAGAGGCAGTGAAGAAGGCAACGAACAATCTGAGCTTTGCTGACACGAAGTCGAAAAGCAATGAAGGCAGTGAAAAAAGTAACGAGTATTGTAAAAAGCAACAAATAGTTCACTCATGCAATTTTCTGCATACTGATAACGCGAAAGATTGCCACGCTTTGCGAATAAAGGAAAATAAATGCTATGTAAAATGGGAAAAATTCATTTTATTGGTACAAATATTTGCGTACATGTTATAAATATACATTTTTTTTTCCTTTGTTTAATTATGTACAAGAATTTTGAAGTGTGCTAATTTATGACATTTAAATGTGTTACACTGAAATACAGTATTTTAAGCTGCGTTCTCTGAGCTTTTCCACAGAAAAGTTTGAGTTCATGAACCTGCATTAAATTTAGTTGAAAATAAGGCCCAAAAAAACACTACAAAAGAGTGGCGTGAAGTCTTTTCAAATTTCGGTGAAATTTCGGTAAAATAAATAATATGGGCATATATCGTCCCTATACAAGTGAAAAAAACTAAGTCAGTTTTTCGAGTTTTGAGATATTTCATGTTCAAAAATTTAAAACTTTTTTTTTGTACCGAAATCGTTTTCCTTTTACTTTTATGATGAATATTACTCCTTTTTAATAGAGATATGGCTGAACGGTTTTTATCAAACTAAAGACTATAATATTTTTTACCAGAAATTCCAATTAACTCAAAACTAGGAAAAAATGACTTATTGCTTTTCACTTGTTTAGGGGCGATATGTGTAAGTGCATATTTTGTATACAAAAAATACAAATTTTTCTCATTTTACTTTACATTTACTTAACTTCATACGCAATGAACGGCAACCTTTCTCTTTTAGAGAAGTTTTATGTGAAACATGAGTGCTGACAGACTACTCTCGTTGCTTTTTCCAATATTCGTTGCCTTTTTGATTGTCTTTATTGCTTTCGCCTTCGTGTTTGCCGAAGTTTGTTGCGTTTTATTTTGACCAAGCAGCACACTACTCGCTGCTGTCGATGTTGAATGAAAGCAAGGCAAAGACAATGAAAATATGAAGAGCAGCTAAACACGAGCTCTTCATTTGAGATCTCTGTTTCGGAAGAGGCATGATAATAAATAGTGTCCGACCGAAGGTCACTTTTTGGCCGAAGCCAAAGCCGATTAATCGGTTTTTTTATAACCTTCGGCCGAAGCCGTAGACTAATTCATTTTATATTTTTATTCCCTACTCTCAGGGTATATTAAATTTGTAGCGTTATAGGTTATTTAGTGTTTTTCAGGCCAGAGATAACACACTAAGTGCCGATTTTGCATTGTTCAGATAAGCCTTATCTGGAATAGATCTTGAGAAGTGGTGTCTTTGTGAGATATCGGGTGCAAAAGGTCGAGAAAATAAATTTTTTGCAAAAATTTTTCTCTAATTTGATCCACGATTTCTTAGCTCGGAAATTTGATTTACTTAGAATAGTTGCATAAGTGGTTTTCGTACAATTTATATCCTATTAAAAGGTATCTTCTTCTCACGGGTTGACTAGAACAAAAGTTCATACCTACTATTGGAAGACCAAAAAACTGATTTTCTCGACTTTTGTATCCAATAACTCACGAAGCCACCACCTCTCTAAATTAGAGCGGCCATTTATCATCGGACTTTGTCTGCAAAGGCTCGAAATTTTTGTAATAAAAAATGTTACTGAAAAAAATAATAAAATGTGATCTCTTTAGTTTTTCGGTTCGGAAAAATTCTTTGTATGTTATAGAGAGATATCCTTGTTTTAATGGGTTATAACTCGGAAAGAAGGAATCATATTGAAAAAGTATAGCGTTGCGGGTAATCTTACCTATCCGAATAACATTTACAAAATTAAATTTTGCTATTTACTAGTTTTTTAGTTTTTGGAACAAATGATGATTTACATTATTAGCTACCAACAATGAAAATACATTGATGGTCGGAGCTTACTGTTCAGTGTTTTTGAGTAAAACAACAATAAAACTAGTAAGGGTGGTATCTTTGGCCTGGCCAAAAACTAAATACCCTACACTGCATTTCAAGTACTCGTATATTATTAAACATTTAGTTGATGAATACTATACAATGTACGTATTCTTGTACATACAAGTTTTTAATAAAATAAATTGTTGAATTCTTCCGTAACCTCTAGGAGAGTATAAGAACAAATTGCTTATAAGGGGAGTGCCACGCCCTCTCCGAGTTTACCTAGATTTTGCCTAGAGCTTGCATTTATTGTTCTGAGTGTTAGAGTAAAGTTCGGTTAATGTTTCTTAAAAAAATCTTTCAGTATAGCATTTTCAAACTTTCGCTCATATGGGAGGTGCCACGCCCTCTAGTCCTAGTCCTACTTTTTGCTCAGAGTTTGCAATTAATGCTCTTAGTATTTGAGTGAAGCTATGTTGGATTATCTCAAAAAACGCTTTCAGTATAACATTTTTAAACTTTTGTTTATATGGGAGGTGCCACGCCCTCTAGTCCGAAGTTGCCTAATTTTTGCTCAGAGCTTGTACTTACTATCTCTAGTACTTATGTGTATTTTGCTTCAGTTATTGCAAATAATGCTCTTATTATCACATTTTGAATATATTTTTTGTATGGGCGGTAGGCGTGTCCGTTGACCGATTTTGCTCATTTTCAATCCCCAGAGCTAACTTTAGTGACGAAGGCAGTGTACCGAATTTCATTGAATTATCTTGCCCAGTTTTTCCAAAAAATGTATTTCCACACACAGCCGTTACCCAGCCAGCCAGCCAGACAGACGGACATGGCTATATCGACTCAGGAGGTGACGCTGATCAAGAATATATGTACTTTTCTATACCTGCCACGCCTCCTTCTCTGCGTTACAAACGGAAGGACAAAGTGAATATACCCTGGGTGTAGGGTATAAACACAAAAAACAAGACAAAAATACACATAAATAAAATAAGCAAAAAAATGTATCGGAAGGCTGGTTTGCGTTACTAGTTTCGGGACCCACCACAGGTCAAAATTGACTATAATAAGTCAATTCCTCATCAGACGCTTTGCCGACATTTATAGAATTCTGCAAGCGTACTTAAATTAACTTTTAGCATAGATTAGACGAGAATCACAGCTACAAGAAAAACACAGCACATGCAAAAATTCCAATTTCTTTGTTTTTTCCCTTCATATGCATTGCCCTGCCGTTGTGAGTCATCGATATTATACTATTTTTGCATAGCGCTTCGTTTGCAAGGTTTTTTGCCGAGACAAAACGAAGTAGCAAGCGCATTCGTATGTTTATCAGTTGGCTCTCTGAGATTTTCTAGTTTTTTAGTTTTTGGAACAGATGATGATTTACATTATTAGCTACCAACAATGAAAATACATTGGTGGTCGGAGCTTACTGTTCAGTGTTTTTGAGTAAAACAACAATAAAAACACAAAAAACAAGGCAAAAATACACATAAATAAAAGAAGCAAAAAAATGTATCGGAAGGCTGGTTTGCGTGACTAGTTTCGGGACCCACCACAGGTCAAAATTGACTATAATAAGTCAATTCCTCATCAGACGCTTTGCTGACATTTATAGAATTCTGCAAGCATACTTTAATTAAGTTTTAGCATAGATTAGACGAGAATCACAGCTACAAGAAAAACACAGCACATGCAAAAATTCCAATTTCTTTGTTTTTTCCCTTCATATGCATTGCCCTGCCGTTGTGAGTCATCGATATTATACTGTTTTTGCATAGCGTTTCGTTTGCAAGGTTTTTTGCCGAGACAAAACGAAGTAGCAAGCGCATTCGTATGTTTATCAGTTGGCTCTCTGAGATTTTCTAGTTTTTTAGTTTTTGGAACAGATGATGATTTACATTATTAGCTACCAACAATGAAAATACATTGATGGTCGGAGCTTACTGTTCAGTGTTTTTGAGGAAAAACAACAATAAAAACACAAAAAACAAGGCAAAAATACACATAAATAAAAAAAGCAAAAAAATGTATCGGAAGGCTGGTTTGCGTGACTAGTTTCGGGACCCACCGCAGGTCAAAATTGACTATAATAAGTCAATTCCTCATCAGACGCTTTGCCGACATTTATAGAATTCTGCAAGCATACTTTAATTAACTTTTAGCATAGATAAGACGAGAATCACAGCTACAAGAAAAACACAGCACATGCAAAAATTCCAATTTCTTTGTTTTTTCCTTTCATATGCATTGCCCTGCCGTTGTGAGTCATCGATATTATACTATTTTTGCATAGCGCTTCGTTTGCAAGGTTTTTTGCCGAGACAAAACGAAGTAGCAAGCGCATTCGTATGTTTATCAGTTGGCTCTCTGAGATTTTCTAGTTTTTTAGTTTTTGGAACAGATGATGATTTACATTATTAGCTACCAACAATGAAAATACATTGATGGTCAGAGCTTACTGTTCAGTGTTTTTGAGTAAAACAACAATAAAAACACAAAAAACAAGGCAAAAATACACATAAATAAAAAAAGCAAAAAAATGTATCGGAAGGCTGGTTTGCGTGACTAGTTTCGGGACCCGCCACGGGTCAAAATTGACTATAATAAGTCAATTCCTCATCAGACGCTTTGCCGACATTTATAGAATTCTGCAAGCATACTTTAATTAACTATTATCATAGATTAGACGAGAATCACAGCTACAAAAAAAAACACAGCACATGCAAAAATTCCATTTTCTTTGTTTTTTCCTTTCTTATGCATTGCCCTGCCGTTGTGAGTCATCGATATTATATAATTTTTGCATAGCGTTTCGTTTGCAAGGTTTTTTGCCGAGACAAAACGAAGTAGCAAAAACAATTTGAACAAAATAAATTAAAAACAATAAACATTTGACAGTCAGAGAAAAAATTAAATAGAAAAACGTAAGAAAACGCATATGACTTCTCAGATAGTCTGAAGTGCCTTTAAATTAAATCTGCAAAGCAGGGGCGGCATCATTCTCCCCCCGTTGGAAGGTTCACCTTTCAACAGCATTAGATTGGAAGCAGGCATAGCTTATTAACTGCACGCCGAACCGAACCATTAGCTACTTTAATGATAGCAACTCGAACGACACCGTCTTGACCCTTGATTATTTCCGTAATTCTGCCAAGTGGCCACTTGACAGGTGGAGTATTTTCATCTCTGATAAGGACCATTGCGCCAATCGAAAAGTTGTAGATGCAGACCACTTAGACCTTTGCTGTAGTAAGGTGAGGTACTCACTGGACCATTTTTTCCAAAAAATCTGCTGCATACGACTTATGTGTTGCCAACGACTTAAGCGAGAAATGTCAAGATTTGTTAGGTCAGGTTCCGTGATTGCCATGAAGGATGAGCCAATTAGAAAATGTGCAGGAGTCGGCACCTCCAGATCTGCAGGATTTTCTGAAAGTGGATATAGAGGTCGAGAATTTAATATCGCAGAAATTTGACAAATCAAGGTAATGAGTTCATCAAATTTAAAAATAGAAAGGCCGATGGTTCGTATGAGATTATGCTTAGCACTTTTAATCGCAGCCTCCCATAGACCGCCAAAGTGCGGAGAGCGCGGCGGTATAAATTTCCAGTCAATGTGATCAGACAAACACTGTTGGTGAACTGCTCTTATATGGTTGCTGCTTAAAAAAAGTCGACTTAATTCGGTCAATTCATTTTTGGCGCCAACAAAGTTTGTGGCATTGTCTGATCATATTATATTTGGCTTTCCACGAGTGCTGACGAAACGTTTTAATGCGGCAAGAAATCCATCTGTAGACAAATCTTGGACGAGCTCTAAATGAATAGCCTTTGTGGCGAAACAAATAAATAGACACATATAGCATTTAATTGGAGCCTTGTTGCGCACTTCTGAGCGATATAAAAATGGTCCGCAATAATGAATTCCAGTAGTTGTAAACACCCTGCTGATTTGAACTCTTTCTTTTGGTAGATCACCCATAATATGCGTTAATAATTTTGGCTTCGCCCGAAAGCATAAAATACATTTACTCAGTGTGTGAGATATAGTTTTTCTTCCGCCTAAAGGCCAATAATGAATACGAATTGACACCAAAGTTGCCTGTGGACCAGCGTGCAGGAGTTTTCTATGAAAATATTCAGCAATGGAACGCGTTAATGGATGATCTTTCGGCAAAATTATTGGATGACAAGAAGCGAAGCTTAAAGATGAATTTCGTAAGCGCCCACCTACCCTTATGACCGCATCATCGTCTAAAAATGGATTCAAATTAAATAATTTGCTAGATTTATCAATTGTTTCTTTCGATCTAAGTGAACTGTATTCTGATTGAAAATTAACAATTTGTATCGTACGACACGGTGCTTGTGGGAGAATTTAAATAAAATTTTGATGTACCTCGGATTTTTTTGTAAATTCTTATTATAGATGTCAATAGAAGTTATTCTATGCAAAAAATAAAATTATAGAGGTGGCGCTTTTTTAAAGATAATCCCTTTTCTAATTGGGGCATTTTCCCATACAAAAAATTAAATTTTTTTTTTTTAACTACATTAAACAAAAATCAAAATAATCACATTCGATGTGTCTTGCGATGCTTCACTCGAATCCGACCCCAGAATCGCTCTATCGTGTATAGTTTTTGAGATATTCTAATCTAAAAGCCGAAAATGGTGGGTTCGTTAAACATGTTTAAAATGTGAAAGAAATTTTAATTTCGTTAAATTTGATAAACAACTTTAAAGACCTAATCTTTGCCTTTAAAACCTAATTTAAATTATGTTGATATCTTTTTTTTCGTCAAAGATATCCTAACCTGAAAAGACACAAAAGTGCAAAAAACCCGTTTAGCCAATATTTCGGTCTACGATATCTCTTAGAAGCATGAAGATATAAACATAATTTAAATTAGATTTTAAAGGAAAAGATCATGACTTTCAAGTATTTTAACCACATTTAACGAATAAATGATATGTTACATAGTTATATAGCTTCAAAACATGGCAAAAAACGACTTTTTTCGGCTTTTAGATTAGAATATCTCAAAAACTATACACGATAGAGCGATTTTGAGGTCGGATTCGCGTGAAGCATCGCAAAACACATCGAATGTGATTATTTTGATTTTTGTTTAATGTAGTTAAAAAAAAAAATTTTATTTTTTTGTATGGGAAAATGCCCCAATTGGAAAAGGGATTATCTTTAAAAAAGCGCCACCTCTATAATTTTATTTTTTGCATAGAATAACTTCTATTGACATCTGTTTTGTTGGCAGCTTCCACACCTGCAACTCCTTTTTTGACGGCAACAATTAACGCCAACAATATACCGCACAACGAACTTGTATTTTTTCCGAAATGAAATAAAACTATTACTTGTAATTTTCAATACATTTATTGAGCCCGAAAGTTAAACAATTTAAAAGGTGCAAAAACGAGAATGACCCATTGGCGCGTGAAAAAATTCCTTTTATACCAGATCAGCTGGTCAGTAAAAAATCCTCCAGAAGTGCCAACTTCTGCATGACAAACAAATATCGGTTTCGATATTCGAGAATGGATTTAATCGGGAGCATTCACAAATGACTTGTTAGGCGCATTCACAATGGATTTGATAGGCCGTGTTCACATCAAGTTTCCATCGGGACCGTCCAGGTTATCGAAAAATGTTCACTTCAACATTACCGCCCGCCTTGCACGGCCACGTTGCAAAAGTAGCTCCAGTGAGTTCATGGAAAAAAAAAGAAGAAAAGGAATTAGTTTGGTATATTTTGAATTGAATTGATATAATAAACGAAAAAAAATTCCTTGGAATTCGGTTTCTTTATTACAAGAATTCAGAGTAAATTACATTAAATATTTTCATGGTGGGTGTGTAAGTAATTGCAATGAAATTGTTAATGTAGATGATTAAGTAAATACGTAAATTTGAATTAGCTTAACATACAATAATTCAAAAATATTAGTTAAGGCAAAAACAAAATTGAAAGGAAAATAACCGTATGAGATTATGGAAAAAATTCTAAATTCTATAACTAATAATTCAAATGATCTTAAAACTATGATGATTCAGGTGAAGGTTGTCGATCTGTTTTTTGAGCAGATTACCTAAGGGTAGATTATTTTTAGGATATGTCATAAACGATAAAAAAATTTGTTACGGTGTTACCTTAAACGGCAAGGTCCCGAAAGGACGTAACCAAAAACTGAGCTCTGAGCCAACGGTTGTCCTGGCAACTGGATGAAGCGAGGGTGCGTCAACCAAGTATGAAATTCTGCCCCCAACACGAAGCCCACTGGGGCACTAAGATAAAACCGCGGATCCGCGAGGCGCAAGTGTTCAAAGGGGATTCTGCTGGTCTCGGGCACACTAACAGTTGGAGAATTTTCAAGTTCGTCATAGCTGATTTTTGCTGTCACATAAATGCTCATTTTATAGTCAGCTTCGGAGAGCAGATAGAAAATGGCCACATGATTCCCGTTGATTATAGACTGTTCCAGTCTATAACGACGTACAATGTCAATATGGATCCACGTATCTTCGGTGGGACTGAGCATTGCTCTGATGGTTGCCTTTGAATCCAAACACTTCACGACCACCATTGCCGTAGGCTTTAGGATAACATCTGTAGCGTTGAGCGGTAAAGGAACGCTTCTTTGTCTACTTTCGTTTACTGATAGAAAAGAAAGTAACCTGCTCGTGTGGAGAAGGGTATGATGATTTTGACCACAATATCTGCAGCGCGCATCGCTTCGACAGTGGCGCGTTCGGTGTGACAGAGCTAAACAGTTTGCGCAAACTCCCGTGGTGTTGACTAGCTCCCATCTTTCCTCCACATTCCTGTCGAGAAAATGCCTGCAACTGCGTAGCCCATGCCAACGGTGGCATAAGAAACAGATATAAAGGTGCTCAGAGCGTCTGATTGAGATCATTTTGCTAACTATTTAAAGATTAATTTTATATAAAAAAAAAATGAGAGTGAGATTGATTTGTGTATCTGAAATTATTGGACATCACGGACAAATAATGCTAAAGACACATTTTGAGCTATGTATAGGTAAGCGAGTTAAAAGCCAAGGCTTTGCACGTTCCAGCAGGCAACTGAGAACTTTTTACCTACCAGCCCGGTTGGTGAGGCTCAGATGGGTACCTTTCAAGGTACTAACCGCTTGTGTTGAGGAGTTTCCCATTTGTTCAGATTTGTGGATAGACCACATTTCGCACATTCTAAATGTTATTAGAACTTTTTACCCACCACGATGGTTGGGCTCTGATGAAGGTATGGGAACTTTGCTCAATTACACAATATAGGCGGTACGAAGAAAAATACGCGAAGCTCCGGGCTAGCTTTTAACGAGAAAAGATTTTTCAGCGACCTCTTATTCACTGAAAGTATGGAAATACAAACTGAGCCTATCATAAGTAATTTTTCCTGTAGTCAGGCAAACACGATAAATGAGATTGATAACCACGAGGCTATCAATAGGTGAGCCTAAAACTAAAAACATAAATTGATACTGAAATTTTTGCTTAAGTTATTTAGATTTATGAAACGAAATCGCGCCTACTGTGCATTGGGAAGCACCACGAGTTTAGTTATGGGTCGCGTTATAATACCTTTCTGGGTTTTTAAATCCGCAACGCGCACGCGACCGTCGGAACCTTCGTATACTTTTATAACCCGACCTAAACGCCATTCATTTGGGCAAAGATTCTCATGTCTGACTACGACTAAGTCATTTACTTTTACATTCTCTTGTGGATGCTTCCATTTGAATCGCTTGTGAAGCTCTTGAAGATATTCGTCCTTCCATCTAGAGCAAAAAATTTGGTATAAACTTTTTAATTTTTTCCAACGATTCAAATACGATATTTTGAGATCAGGCAGTTCAGGTTCTGGTGGAGAAAGAAGTGCACCACCAATCAAAAAATGGCCAGGGGTAAGAGGTACTAAGGTTGACGAATTTTCTGATGAGACAGTCAAAGGTCTAGAATTTAAGCAGGCCTCAATACGGGATAAAAGAGTTGCAAACTCTTCAAATGTAAATTTTATGTCGCCTGCTACCTTTTTGAGGTGAGATTTGAAACTCTTTACGGCCGCCTCCCATAGGCCTCCCATATGAGGAGCACCCGGAGGCATAAAATGCCAAGCTAATTGCTGAAAACCATATTTATTGATGAGATCATCATGAGATTGACTAAGAAATTCCTTGAAATCCTTCTGAAGGATTTTCTCAGCACCTACAAAATTCGTTCCATTGTCCGAGTAAACTTTTGATGGGCATCCTCGCCTGGAGACGAAGCGATCGAAAGCTGCCAAAAAAGCAGAACTAGAGAGATCACTGGTGGGTTCCAAATGTATAGCTTTCGTAGCAAAACAAACAAAGACACAAACGTATCCTTTGGTAATGAGGCAAGCTCGGCCGGTATAATTTTTAATATCATAAGGGCCAGCGAAATCTATCCCTGTATTTGCAAAAGGTCGGGATAGTGCAGTTCTTTCAGGTGGTAAGACACCCATTATTTGAGACTGTTGTTTTTTACGAGCAATTACGCACGGTTTGCAGTTGAAAATACTTGTTTTAATGAGGATTTTAAGTTTAAGAATCCAAAATTCCTGTCTAATATGGCGTAATACTAATTGAGTTCCCCCATGCAAGGTTATTTTATGGGCATAATCGACTAATAATCTTGACAACCTACAATGATATGGTAATATTATTGGGTGGCGTTCATTGTAAGATAGAGCTTTAGACGCTGCTAAACGGCCGTTAATTCTCATAATTCCGTCTTTATCTAAAAATGGGCTAAGTGTCAGAATTGAACTTTTTGTATCTATTAATTTCTTTAAACTAAGGTTGTGGTATTCTTTCTGAAAATATTGCATCTGAGCCAATGTTATTAAACGGTTTTTTACGAATTGAATTTCGTCAGATGAAATTACAGAGGATCCCACATTTGTGCTAGAATTGAAGTTTTTTCGAGTGCGATTGAAAAACCTAAAAATGTATGAAATGACCCTAAAAGCCCTAGATAACGATGAAAAACGATCAAGAACCTCTTCTTTTTCAACCGAGCTAGCAAAATTGGATTTGACTGGTTTCATCTCCATTAATGTTTCTAAATCTTTATTTATTGAACTTGAAGGCCAGTTTTTCTGCTCTAATAAAAGCCAAGATGGCCCATGCCACCATAAACTGTTTGACATGAGCTCCCCTGGGGATAGCCCCCGGGTTGCTAGATCGGCAGGATTTTCATGAGTGTCTATATGTGCCCAGTTTTCGGTACCAACCTTGGATTTAATTTTTGACACCCTATTGGCTACAAAAGTAGTCCAAGTACACGGATCTTTATTCAACCACGCTAAAACTATGGTGGAATCAGTCCAAAAGTACGTTTTTTCAGACTTTACATTAAACTGTGGGACCAAGGAAGTAACTAAATTTGCCATAAGCTCGGCGCCACACAATTCTAGTCGAGGTAAAGAGATGGTTTTCACAGGGGACACTTTAGATTTTGCAGCTAACAAATGAGATGAAATTGTACCACTATTTAGGACACGGATGTAAATTGTAGCCGCGTAAGCCTTTTCTGACGCGTCACAAAATGCGTGAAATTCTACATAGGACCCTTCAGAATAATTAACCCATCTAGGAATCTGAAGTTGATTAATTGCATGATAACTGGAAACAAAATTTTGCCAATGACGCAAAGTTAAGGGTTTTAGAGATTCATCCCAATCAACTTTGTCTAACCAGATTTGTTGCATAATGATTTTTGCTACAATTACAATAGGTGCTAGCCATCCTGCTGGATCAAAAAGCTTTGCTATTATAGATAATACTTCTCTTTTTGTATACGAATTTTTTAAATCTATCGGATGGGCTTGGAAAAAAAAGCAATCACTTTTTGCATTCCAAGAAACCCCTAGAGTTTTTGTGGAGCTTTTCTCGTCCAGCTCCAAAAAATCAACATCAAGAAGATGATCAGGTGGAAAATCCTTCAAAATTTCCTTAAAATTTGAGGTCCATTTTCTTAGTGAAAAACCTGCAGATTCCAAAGACTCAATAAGTTGATTTTTGGCCAATTGAGCTGTAGCCAGATTGTGAGCTCCTGCTAAAACGTCATCTACATACATATAATCATGTAGTATAGACGCAGCATATGGATGAGTTTCCTTAACATCATTGCCTAACTGATGAAGGGTTCGAATAGCTAAATAAGGTGCACAGTTTACACCGAAAGTAACCGTTTTTAATTCAAAATCGCTAATTTCACTTTCAGAAGACTCACGGAAAAGAATCCTTTGAAATGGTATGTGGGCAGGATTAACCAAGATTTGACGGTACATTTTTGTGATGTCCGCATTGAAAACATATTGAAAAAATCTCCATTTGAGAATTAATGTGGTTAAATCTGCTTGCAAGACAGGACCAGTATGCAAGATGTCATTGAGGCTCAGGCCATTTGCGGACGGACTAGAAGCATTGAAAACAACTCTTATTTTCGTAGTTTTCCTTTCAGGTTTCACAATCGCATGATGGGGTAGATAATAGGTTTGACCTAAACTGATCTGGGATTTTCCTACTTTCGACATATGTCCAAGAGTTAAGTAATCTTTAATGACGTTATCATATTCTATCTTGAATTCTGGATTTTTCAAAAGATTTCCCTCAGTACGTCGAAACTGACTAAGGGCAATGTGTCTAGAAGGGCCAAGTTGAATTCTATTTGAAAATTCGAATTTAAATGGAAGATCGACCACGTATCGACCTTCCTGGTTACGATAAGTTGTCTTTTGAAACAATTGTTCGCAATATTTGTCTGATTCAGAGAGGATTTTACTTTTAGGTACTTCTTCTATTTCCCAAAATTTTGCAATTTGCTGATCTAAAGATATTTCAGTAAAAAATGAGACTAAACGCGTGGTTTGACGATTTGTGGATGGGATAGGACCAGTGAGAATCCATCCGAAGACGGTCTCTTGTGCCACGAGTGAACCTAAAACATTCTTACGAATTCCATTTAATAAAATATTTGGATAGAGATCGCCACCTATTAACAAATCAATTTGGGAACTCTTATAGAAATTAGGGTCAGCTAGTGGTATTTCAGGTAAATCCCTTAGACATTGGGAGTCTAAGGCAAAAGAGGGTAAATCGCCAGTAAGATTTGTTAGAATAAGTGCAGTAACGGACATTTGGACAGAAGGATCCCTACTTGAACTTATAGTAAAACTACACATTTTGTGTGATCGAGCACTCACAGTTCCATTTAGACCCGAAACTTGAGCATTAACTGGCTTATGAGATAGTTTTAAAAGATTACAAAGACGTTCAGAAATAAAGGTACCCTCAGACCCAGGATCTATAAGAGCACGAATAGTATAAACCACGCCTAAGTTTGATAACTGCACAATTGCAGTACCTAATAACACATTTTTAGGGGTAGTTACAAAGAAATTCTGCAAATTAGTTGCAGCTGGTAAAACAGATGAATTAGCCGAGGTAGAAGCTTGAGTGGACTGTATTTGATTAGAAGTATTTTGATTTGATACATTATTAGCATTAGACCGATTGTCGTTAGATGCTCGATTAGTATTTGAGGTTTGATTCTTTGATTGATAACTATTGTTAGATGCAAATGGTCGAACTTGATTATTTGATCGATTTTGAAAATTAGTGTTAACACTTGTATCCTTATGAAGCAGAGTATTATGGCGTTTTTTACAGACGAAACAATTGTGGTTACTTTGACAATCTCGGACTTGATGGACAAAAGCTAAACAGTTTATGCAACAATTTAGTCTTTTTATTGTCTGAAGTCGATCAGATATACTCATTTGTAGAAAACGCGTGCATAACCGCAGAGGATGTAATCCTTTGCAAAGTTTACACGGTGAACTGGTATTTAGATTTGCATGAAAAGATTTCACTGGCTTGGGTTTCGAAAATTGTGAAGACTGGTATTGGTTAGGTTTCACATTGGATTGGGATTTAGGTAAATTTAATGGAGCGCGAATGTCCATTACCGTTTCTAAAGTGTGGTACCGATCGGTTAGGAATTGATCCATATCGGTCCACTTCGGAATGTTTGGTTTCCTACTGATGGATTGCTCCCACAATGAAAGAGTGTTTTCAGGTAATCGAGTCGAGCACAAATAAACGATAATAGCATCCCAGTTGGAAATGTCTATTTTATGTAACTCAAGAGCAGCAATACAATTATTAATTTCTCTTTGTAAGTTCTTAATAGCGCTACCAGATTCAACCGAGATTCTATTTAAATTGAATAAAATTTTTAATTGATTGTTAATGAGAATTCTAGGATTCTCATATTGGGTTTTTAAATTTTCCCAGGCTAAATCAAACCCATCCTGTGTTAAGGGAACCTTTTGCACGATTTCTTTTGCTTCCCCGCGAGTTTTTTGAAGCAAATGGTATAAAATTTCGACTTTACTCAAACGGGAATTATTTATGAAAATGGCGGTAAATAGATCGCGAAATGTCGGCCACGAAAGATAATCGCCCGAAAAAAAATCAATGTCGCACGGAGGAACATGAATATGTGGACCACGAAAAGTTTCTGTAGAGCTACCTGAGGACGAACCTTCATTTTTCTTTTCGTTTTTTAACCGATCGATGTTTTCCGAGATAATTGTGGAAACGCGTACGAAGGCTTTATGTGACTCTCTATATTTCGATTTAATAGCGACCACGTCAACGCCGTCGTCCGAGTCGTCATCTTTAGTTTTGCTCTTTTCTTTCTTATGGGGTTGCGCGAGAGATTTGAGGCACTTATCGTAAGAACTTTTTATCCTTGTCCAGATTTCTTGGAGCTCGTGGTTCTCAAGTTCTAAAGAAATTATTTTATATTCTTCGACGGAAACCGTTTTAAAATATTCCTCATATTCAACAAGCTCATCAGATGCGCGGACAAACGTGTCAAGAGAAGCCATTTTAGGTTACGAGATAAAAAATTTATTTACGAAAAAATGGATTCGATCGACGAAAAAAAAATTAAAAAATTATACAGCGAAAGGAAAACCCGAAAAAGTTCAAAAACGAAAAATTATTCAAGTAATTTTAATTTGGGTAAAAATAGCTAACGATAAAAACTTTTCAAGAAACCCGTTTAAAAATCTCAAAGGATAACTCTAAAAATCAGTTGAAATTCAGTTGAGATTCAAAAACCAAATTTTAAGATGGTTGGCTTTAAGTTGAAGAAAAAACAAAATCTTGGGTAAATTTCGAAGCAAAAATCTTCTATAGATTCACATACATATCATATAAAAACTTTTTCAATAAATTGAGCACTTGAAAGTTATGAGTAATTTCACGATCAACCGCAACGGCTTCTTCAGGATTGATGTATCATCAGCAATATTCCGCACTTCCAGAAAAATCGAGATGAAATGAGTTTCAATATGGCTGCAACTGCCCAGCTACCATCAGATATTCAGAAAATGGAGTAGCACAAGAAAATTGGCGGGAAATCTCCGTTAAAAAAAATCAACCGTAACAGCACCTCCTTTTAATGACTCGGCAGCACACCACTTTTTTCACTTAATTAAACAGTTCTTTTTTTTTTTTTTAAATATGCTGTTTTTTCTTTTGATACTTTTTTCGATATTTTTATTTTTTTTTTTTTTCACTGATCGCGCACTTTTTTCACAGTATTTTTAGGAATATAGTTTTTTAAATTATACAAACATAAATTTTTATAAATTATTCAATTTGTCCCTTGGGCTCACAATTTGTAGTTATAGATGCATGTATGGGTATATAAAGCTTTATATAAATGAGAATTGTTAAATAAAAAAGGTGCATAAAGCTTGGAATTCAATCAGGATCAAAAATCGAAAACGATAACGAAAATTTATGTTTCAATCTTGAAGCCAAGATTTCACTTTTTTTAAAAGTACAGATCACGACGCGGTCAAAAAGAGGGTGAATCAAGAAACCTCCAGGATTAAATGCAAATCTGTGGTGCAAATTGTACCACCATGCTTTAAAAATTCAGCAAACTTTCAAAAATTTTAAATTTATGATCTTTAGATTTTTTTTTCCTCAATTCGTTAAAATTTTATTCAATTTACGATTTTTAATAAAATTTAATTTAAATTTGAACAATTTTAAATAATTGTACCTAAAAAAGTACTTTAACACAATTTGCACCACACTAACTGCAGGGAAAAAATTTCCACATCACTAGTTAACTTATGTATGTTTGTATGTATGTAACAAGCAAAGCAAATGCCAAAAGAATTTAATATAGAAAATTGCATATAGAAATTTAAAATGGATGTGCAAAATGGACAATATATGCACAAGATAAATGTAATAAGAGAAAAGAAACTAACCTTTTTGAGGAAAATTGTTGCTCCAATGTTTTTTTTTAAAAATGGGTGCTCCCGCGATGTGGTTTTTTTTTTTCTTCAAAGGAGATGGTTCCAATAGAGGTGATGCTGTTGCTACGATGATGATGATGACGTTGATGATGATGATGATGATGATGATGATGATGATGATGATGATGATGATGATGATGCTGCTTCAGGCTCCGGCTCAGAAGGATCAAAATGTTTTGTTGGCAGCTTCCACACCTGCAACTCCTTTTTTGACGGCAACAATTAACGCCAACAATATACCGCACAACGAACTTGTATTTTTTCCGAAATGAAATAAAACTATTACTTGTAATTTTCAATACATTTATTGAGCCCGAAAGTTAAACAATTTAAAAGGTGCAAAAACGAGAATGACCCATTGGCGCGTGAAAAAATTCCTTTTATACCAGATCAGCTGGTCAGTAAAAAATCCTCCAGAAGTGCCAACTTCTGCATGACAAACAAATATCGGTTTCGATATTCGAGAATGGATTTAATCGGGAGCATTCACAAATGACTTGTTAGGCGCATTCACAATGGATTTGATAGGCCGTGTTCACATCAAGTTTCCATCGGGACCGTCCAGGTTATCGAAAAATGTTCACTTCAACAACATCTATAATAAAAATTTACAAAAAAATCCGAGGTACATCAAAATTTTATTTAAATTCTCCCACAAGCACCGTGACGAAGCAATAACAAAGTACCCGCCTCAATATCAAGTGTAGTAAGAGGACCTGAAACAGCATTTGAATTCGATTTCCTTCGATTTATGAAACGATAGATATATGCGAATACTCTTTGAATCTTTTCAAAAGATGAAATATATTTACACCGTAGAGAAAGATCTTCGTACTTTTGTGTAGATAAAAGAAAATTTTTTCGCATCTCAGGCAAATTTTGAGTAGCTGTTGGGCGTGCAGGCCTTACATATTCAGTTTTTTGAAGAAATGATGGACCATGATTCCATAATGTAGAAAGCATAAGCTCTTGTGCAGATGCACCCCTGGATAAAATGTCAGCAGGGTTTAATTCAGTAGGTATATAATTCCATGACATATTTTTTGTTAAGGTTTGAACTTTTGATATGCGATTGGAGACGAAAATAGTGAACCTCGAAGATTCGCTTTACAGCCATGACAAAACAACTGTGGAATCGCTCCAGCAATAAAATTTACCGTTGAAAATATTCATTTTATAAATTGCATCTGCAAGTTCGGCCAAAAGCACGGCAGCAGAAAGTTCCAATTTCGGCACTGTCAAAGTTTTTAGAGGAGCGACTCGCGATTTGGAGCAAAGCAGATTAACTTTTGTCCGACCATTATACTTGGCACGAATATAAACACATGTCCCGTAAGCTGCTAAACTGGCGTCACAGAAAAGATGAATTTCCAAAGTTGCTTAAGGAAGCAATAAATATCGATCAAATCTAAATTCGTCAATTTTACAAAGTTCTGACGAAAATTTTATCCATGAGCATTGAATGGATTGTGGAAGACTTTCGTCCCAGTCAAATCCTTCTCTCCATAGTTATTGCATGAAAATTTTTGCCTTTGTTATAATAGGTCCTATTAGGCCTAGCGGATCATATAAACGTGCAATCGTTGACAAAATAGAGCGCTTTGTTACCTTTTTTGCTGAGTGAAATGACGATAGAGAGAACAAAAAATTATCCGATTTTGGATCCCACACTAGGCCAAGAGCCTTTGTAACCATCGTACCATCGTGAAACTTGAGATATTTCTCACGCTCAGATTCTAGAATATCTTGAAGGACTGATGAACTATTTGAGCACCACTTTCTGATTTGAAAATGCCCCTTTTGTAACAACTGCAAAGTTTGTTGCATAATTTCTCGCACTTCAGTTACTGAGTTACCTCCAGATATCAAATCGTCTACGTAGAAGTCCCTGTATGTAATTTTTGAGCCCTGTGGAAACGCTTCCTTTTCATCGTTTGCTAGCTGCTGCATAGTACGAATGGCTAAGAATGCTGCGGGTTTTGTCCCATACGTAACTATGTCTAATTTAAATATTTTTAAGTTATCCTCAGGGTTATCGCGCCAAATAATACATTGCAAGAAGGTATCGGGTTCTGCCACTCGAATGCAACAATACATTTTGCATATATCACCTGTTATCGCTATTTGAAATGATCGAAAGCGAAGAAGTATTTCGAACAGTTTTGGCTGAATTACTGGCCCAGCCATTAATATATGATTTAATGAATAGCCTGATGTTGTGACCGCTGAGGCGTCAAACACTACGCGTAGCTTAGTGGTAGAACTGTCTTCTTTAAACACGCAATGGTGGGGAAGAAAATAATTAGGACTATCTTTGGGGATAGCCTTAATGTTTGACAAATGGCCTAGATCCTGATATTCTTTTATAAATGCTGCATACTGCTCCTTGAGCTCAGGGTGCTTAGTCAATCGCTTTTCCAGATTTTTAAAACGAAATAGAGCCTGCTGATACGAATCACCTAATTCAGATGGCGCTATCTTAAAAGGAAGGCATACCGAATATTCACCATTAGCTAATCGAGTGTGAGTTTTACTAAAATGGTGCTTACAATCCAACTCTTCCTTTGTGGTCGGCTCAAATCCCGATTCACTTTCCCAAAAGGCTCTTACTAGCTCATCTAAACAAAAATCCGATTCAAAATATGCAAGCGAATTGGACACATTAGCCATCAAACATGAAACTTTGGAGCTAAATTGTTGACCACCACCTGAAGCAATCCATCCCAACTGAGTTTTTTGCAAAATTGTTGAACCATTTTTTAGCCGTATTTGTCCTACACTAAGAAGTTCAAAAAAGAGATTTGCACCTATCAGTAGATCAATGTGTTGAGATTTATTGAACTCTGGATCTGCAAGTTGAATGTTGTTAGGCACATTCCAATCGGCACGAGGTGAGGAGAAATTTGGTTGATTTTCTGTTATACAGGGGACTATAACCGCTGAAAGCAATGCTTTGTATTCGGATACACGAGACCGCATGGAAACAAGCACAGTCCCATCTGCAACCATATCTGCCTGGCCAATGCCAGAAATTAATACTGATGTTTGCCTTTTGTTGAGGTTTAGCTGATGCACCATTCGAGACGTTATAAAATGTAACTGCGAACCAGAATCTAATATAGCTCGACAGGGTACATAGACTCCTACTGAATTTTGAATTAAAACAACAGCAGTTGCCAAAAGTGTGTAATTTTCATTTATACAATGCTCGGCTTCGTCTAAAGTGTGCAAACGAGTCGCAGAAACAAGCGCAGTTTGTGAAGGAGTGGAATGAATTGGTACCTCAGCTGTGCCAGTAGCTGCTGAGTTCAAAGCTTCGTGAAGCGTGGAGTGATGTTTTTGCATACATGTACGACATGATGAAGTGGTGCATGCCTCAAGAGAATGTCCACGCTTTAAACAATTAATGCATGATTGAAGTCGCCGTGCTTCTTTGAGCCGAAGAGCAGGCGATAATTTTACAAATTGAGGGCATCGAGGTAAATAATGGTCATTTGATCGACACAATGCACAACAGTGACTCTTGTTGGTAGAAGCAAATAAAACACGTTTTTTATAAAATGGTTTTCCCACCTGATTGCCCGGTGTATTTGTTACCATGGCAGTATCCACATTTTCCATCATCTGGCAGCGTAGGCAGCTCATTAACAGATGTTTGTTCCTCCCATTTTCTCTGTGAAGATGCATCAAGCTTCGTGAAAACCAAATGGATGAGTAGACAATCAGCCAGCTGCTCATTTGTGCCCAAAGTTTGCAATGCGCGTAGATGCGAGTTTAATTTGTCTGACAGATCGCGCAGCTGCAACGCTGAATTGGAGCCTACTTTCTGCATACCAAAAATTTCTCGAATATGTGTCTGAAAATTCAAACGCTTATTATTAAATCTGTCAATTAACAACTGAATAGCTTTGTCATAATTAATTTCACTGATATCTAGAGATCGAATGGTATCCAGCGCTGAATCCTTCAAACTGCATCGCAAGTGTTGAAACTTTTCAATTTTGGTTAAATCATTATCGTTGTGTATGATCGCTTGAAAAGTGGAAAAAAAGTCGGGCCATTCTGCGTAATGCCCGCTGAAAGAAGGGATTTGCAATACCGGCAAACGCGGCTTCGGTGGTGCAATAATAATAGACGGCTGAGAATCCTCAGGCCCATTTGGACGGATAGTAGATGAATGAGTCGGACGCTGTAAGTTGAGACCTCGTGTTAAAACTGCTTTGACCTCCAAATAAATTGTTAAAAAGTCGACGCGAGTATTTTCATCAATTTCCTCGGGGCATAGCTCTTCAATTTCTGCTGACTTTCAAACGATATTTGCAATTTATCCGCCTGTTCAATTTTTACCGCTAGTATTGCATCATCGGAGTCGCCATCGATACCACTTAACAAGCTTCTTAATTGCTTAAAGATGGAAGCAACCTGTTTCTTCTTAGGCCCAATTACATCCACACCAGGTTCACTGCTCACCGAATCCTGGTTACCCATTTTAACACACCACGCGATTTTAAAGTGGGGCTCACTTTAACGAAAGTTTAGTTTTTTGGCTGTACGTAGCCTTTTTGCTTTATAGCACAGCACTCTGCTCAATGCCTGATGTATGATTGCCGCTACGCTGCGGGCTTTGAAAATTTACGAAATTTTCTTTACCACTAGGGTAAAACGAAATAGTCCACGGATATCACGTCGGGGTCACCAATGTTTTGAGGACGACAAGCCTTTTTGCCACCCGTTTAATTTTAATTAGAAATCGATATATATACACCGCACGGCAATCACTAAATTCGGAGCTCTTAAGCTTATACGAAATAAAACACGTCTGCTTAATTTTACTTATAAACTTTAACTCAACTGTATTTTACAATTTATGTTGCTAGCAACTCAAAAAGACTTTAGAAAAGAACAAAATTTAAGTACATAAGGAATAACGCTAAATCAAAAACAATTCGTGAGAGAAACTGCAGTTACTTATTGAAAATATGTAAACAAGGTTATCGAAAGGCAAAGTATAAAAAATGTAATTATGTTATGCGAGTAAATTAAATCTGCAAAGCAGGGGCGGCATCAATTATTATTTATTTATTTATTATCATTCTTAACAATTCAAGATACAAATTAGTATATAGCTTACTGAACGAGAATAAGAATAATAATTCTACATTCTATAATTGTGCAACAACTATAGGCGAATGCAGATTAAAAATAAATTGATTCTTATAATTTTAAGTAATATTGTGTGGGGTCTGTAAATTTTATCAAAACTAATATATTTAAAAAATAAGAAAAAAAATAAAAAAATCATGATATAAAAAGAATTCAAAAATATAAATAAAAACGTATGTTATGCCAGAAAGGAATTTCCAAATTAAAAAGGATACAAAATCAAAAAAAATTTTTGGGCCAGTTCAAGATTCTAAAAAAGAAAATAAAATAAATAAGATAAAGTACATCACAAACTAAGAAATCGGATTAATCAGTGAAAATATGTCATCAAATGATTTATTTAAAAGCCATGATTTCACATCTCGAAGAAAAGTGTGCGTACTTCTAATACATCTGTTATTAAAAGGAAGACAATTAAATAGTGGAGGTGCAGCAGATGCGAAAAAATTAAAAAAAATTTGTAAGTTATAAGACGGAACTACGGCGACATTTTCATAGTTAACTCTTAAATTATAACCAGAATGATACCTATTTAATAAATAACCAGACATTTCAAAAAACTATTTTAAAACTTTAAAACAATATAAATGTTTTAGAGGCAAAATATTAATGCTTCTAAAAAGCACAGTATCCGAATAACATGCTTTTGGGCAATAAGAAACGGATTTAACTTGGTTTTAGTAGCACCTCCCCAGCAAGAAAGTCAATACTGTAATTTAGAATGAAAAATACCAAAATATATACATTTTTTTTTTTTTTTTTTTTTTTTTCTGGATAGTGCTCGAAGAGTTTATTTATTTATTTGATATGCCTTAAAAATTAGTACATTAAGAAACAGTATTCTTTTGTTGTACAAGATTTGGTAATGGTCAATGCAATGTCAATGGATTAATAATTTAAAATTAAAAACAATACAATAATTAAAAAGTAATCACAATATTTATGAGTCATTTTAAAAGCAACTACAAAAACAGAAATTAAAAAAAAAGATTTTATATAATTTAAAATATAGGTGTTTGGATACTTAATAAAAAAAATATGGAATATAAATGATTTTCTTAATTAATCTGACGCGAAATGTTGAAAAAGTAAACGCTTAAAGTTGTTGAAATTTACAAGGGTTTTTAAATTAGTAGGTAGTGAATTCCAGATTCTAATAGTGTTGATAAAAATAGTCTAGTGGTATCATAGTGTATGTGCTTTGGAACAATAAAATTATGGCATCTGCTAGATATGCTAAATTGCAAGTTATCATACAGATATGATGGCGTTTTCGAATGGATGATTTTATGCAAGAATAAGCAGTTTCTGAACATCTGGTACTTGTCTATGGTGCAGCCAAGAATTTTTTTATTCCACAACGAAACATGGTCAAATCGTCTTAAGTTAAAAATATAACGAGTAGCATTGTTGAAAGCGACTTGCAATTTGTGTTGTGAACCTGAGTCCAACTTACTAAACACAACTTCAAAATAATTTAAAAATGGAACAATAAGCTGTACTACCAGTCTCTGTTTAGTTGCAACAGGTGTAAAATCAGCAGACAAACGCAACGTTCGTAGTGTCAGGTATATTTTCTTAACTACATGGTTAATGTGATCAACACATGATAGACCTGAATTAAGGTGAAAACCAAGGCAGGTAGCTTTATCTACTAATTTAAGCTGCGAGTTTCCGATATATAGACTGGGAATACATTCAAAATTAATTTTTTTACGCGAAATTGGCAAGATATATGATTTACAAGGATTCAAGCAGAGATCATTGTTTACTGCCCACTGATAGATAGCAGATAAGTCCTCATTAAATCTACAACCCAGATCATCTATAAGACCAATTCGACGAGACATGTATATCTGTATGTCATCAGCGTAGCCGTGCATTTTAACGTTGTTGCAGACAAGGAAAATGTCATTAATAAACATACTGAATAAAAGTGGCCCCAAAACAGAGCCTTGTGGGACACCAGCATTGCAAAACCTGTAGTCAGAAGCTACTTCACCAACCTTTACCTTTTGGGACCTATTAGTCAAATAACTTTTCATGAGTCGCAGTGCACTATCACAGAAACCAAAATAGAGTTTCAACTTTTCGCATAATATAAAATGATTAACACAATCAAATGCCTTTGAAAAGTCAAGAAGACCAAGCAAAGTAATCTCATCCAAATCATAGGGTAAACGAATGTCATCAATTATTTTTACCATAGCAGTAGAGCAGCTACTTATGTGCAGCACGAAATCCAGATTGCAACGGCGATAAGAGTTTACTACAATTTATATGTTCGGTTATTTGGCAGGATAAAAGTGCCTCACATACTTTAGACAGAGGTGACAAAATACTAATGGGCCTGAAATCAGAAGGAGCAGTTGCCGAGGATTTCTTAGGTATAGGTATTACAACAGCTATTTTCCACATGCTCGGGAAGCAAGAAGTAGTTATGGCGTGATTAATTATATGCGTTATTGGCCTTAACACATACGGCAAAATAAGTTTCAGGAGCTTAATAGAGATTCCATCTTCTCCTATAGCGTTCGACCTGATTTTCATTAAGCTTTTAAATACTTCATGTTCATCAACTACGTGGAATTCAAATTTGTCTGCAGATGTAAACAAATTTATAAGGTTTGGCTTAAATGCATTTACTACAGCACTGGGCTTAGCTTCCAAAAAACTATCATTTAATAAATTAGGATCAATAGAGCACTCACATTTATCTTTTTTGTACACACTTAGTTGCTTTAAATTGTTCCACAGCTTTTTGGCTGGAAGCGCTATGTTAAGCTTATTGCTGAAATATTCTTTCTTTGCCTGCCTAACGATGACATTAGCTGCATTGCGTGCAAGCTTATAAGATTCCCAATTTTCGTTAGTACGATTTTTTTTCCATTTTGCAAGCAACTTGCTTTTTAGCTTTAATTGCTGCTGTACACGAGCAGTGTACCACGGACAGGAACTCTTTTTAATCTGAAATGTTCTTATTGGAATATGAGCATTTGCTAGAGACCAAATTTTGTTGCAAAAAATATTCAGCTTATCGTCAACAGAACTGCAATACCAGCACTCAGTCCAATTCGTACTTATCAAATCTTCGAACATTGAAGTGAAGTTAATGGAATTGAAGTCACGATAAGAGATTGTTTCCATAACGAATTTTCGCCGTAAATTTATTCTTAAATTACAAAAAATCAAATCATGATCAGAGATAAATGAAATTTGATCAAATTGAAGTACCTCAGTATTATCTGATACAATAAAAAGGTCTAAAAGACTGGGGCATACGTTATTAGCAAATCTCGTTGGCATTTCAGTATTGACAACCAACAACCCAGCCTCACTCACCCTATCCAGAAATTTATCAGCAACGCTGTCCCTCACTAGAAGATTGGTATTAAAGTCACCGCAGAGTAAAAAGTGATCATATTCAATCAATCGCACCACTAGATCGGAAAAAAACGATTCAAGACTGCAAGATCTATTAGGATTGTAAACGCAAGACACCATAATTTTTGAATTGTTATCACGTAACTCTAAACTTATAAATTCAACTGAACCGCTGTTTGACTTGCTTATAATTTTTGCATTAAGATCCGATTTGCAATAAATGGCTACGCCACCTCCTTTTTTATGAGTTCTATCATTTCTGAAAAGGTTATAATTCGGTAAGTGATAATAGCAATCATTAACTTCATTAACAAACCATGTTTCAGAAATGCATATTAAATCAATATCGGAATTCTCAAATACATATTTCACATGGTCCATCTTCGCAACATTCAAACTTCTGGCATTGAAATGAACCATTTTAAGACACTTATGCTGTTGACATAAGATATCAATTAATATCTTATGATTATCAACACTATTAGTACCATAATCATCAAAAGCCATTCACATTTAAAACAACAACATTAAGCATTTTAACTTGAAAGAACAATAAAAGAAAATATCGAAGTAAAAGGAATTTGCATCCAAACATCTTTACAATCAAACACAAAAAAAAAAATTAACTAATATTAATTAACTAATAATAATACCATAAATATAACTAAGAACTTTCAGTTTGGTTCTCGGTTAGTGAATTTTTCGGCAAGTCTTTTACAGCTGATATTGCAATCGGAATAGAGCCCTTAACAATTCGTACATGAACTACTCCACGAAAAGCAAAAGCACTATAAATCTTGTGTTGCCTTCTTAGTTTTACAGCTTCTTGTAGTATTTTTCTATTTTCAATGCTAAAGCTTTCATTTATGAAAATAGTTTCATCACTATCAAACCCCAATTCACGCAAAGTAATATCTTTTTTAGTTACCTTTCTATATTTACTGTAAGCTCCAAGTACACTATTTCTTTCATGTGAGGTGAAAAACTTGACAATTACAGCAGACTTATTTTTAGATCTGAAAATATCCCTTACTTGTGGTGGTAGGAACTGTATAGTGCTACAAATTGTTCCAAAGACGCTTCTCAGATCTTCGTCTTCAGTAGCAGGCAACCCAAATAAAACAGCATCAGTTGTTATGTTGTTGTTGTTGTTGAAATTTGTTTTGGTTAAATTATCTTTCAACTTGCTATGATCAAGTTTTAATGCTTCAAGTTCAACACAAACTTTTTGAAACTCAGTCAATTCAGATTCAATTTGCTGGACTCTAGTATCAATTTCCTCAACTCTATCTTTCAAAACTTTTAGCTCTTTGTCTATTTTGAGAGTGAGCTTATCCTCAAGCGCTGATATCTCAGATGATACTTTACTAAATTGTTGTTCAGAATGTTCACGTAGTTGAGTAGAACAAACCGTTCTTAAAGAAAAAAGTTGCCTAATAGCTGCCATTAGGTATTTTTTTAATGCAATAGTATGATCAGACCAGCACATTTTCCGGTCAAGCAATGTACCGAGATATTTCAAAGATTGAAAACAATCAATAGAAAAACAATTCAGCCGCAGGTATTAGGTACATTAAGCTAGCAGAGCGAAAATGGCAGAACTGAAAATAAAATATGGCAGAATTATAGGCTAATTATAGGCTTATTTTGGGCCCAAACGCCTAATTTTAGGCTCCTCATTTTAAAAAAAAAAAAAAAATAGCTCTGCTAGCTTAAGTTGAAGCCAGCAGAACTATTTCGAGAAAACACATACGGGACGTATATTGAACTAAAGTAAGTAGTCAATAATTATAGGCTAATTATAGGCTATTTAAATGCCCAATCGCCAAATAAAAAGCTTTCCATTAAAAAAAAAAAAAAGATTCTGCTAGGTTAAGTTTAAGCTAGCAGAGCGATTTCGAAAAAAAAAACATTTTGTACTTAAGAAAGTATTCAATAATTATAGGCTAATTATAGGCTATTTAAATAACCAACCGCCAAATAAAAAGCTTTCCGTTAAAAAAAAAAAATTCTGCTAGGTTAAGCTTAGCTAGCAGAGCGATTTCGAAAAAAAAACATTTTGTACTAAAGAAAGTATTCAATAATTATAGGCTATTTAAATGCCTTATCGCCAAAACAAAAGCTTTTCATTTAAAAAAAAATGGACCAAATCAATTTTCTTGAAATAAGAAACTTTGAATAACAACAATTCCAGACGAAACAAAAAACAACAACAACAACAACTTTACACAACAAATGTACTACTAATACAACAAAAGTAATTTTACATAAAAGTAGGGGTAAGTGGGCGGCCTACGGCCGCTGCTCAGGATTTAAACCCGTCAGACATCCAACACCGGCTTCGCGGCGGCCTTCGGCCAAGGATCAGTCTATAATATATCCAACAAATAGTTTTGCTAGTCAAATTGCGCGCGCAATTTTTAATGAAAATTTTTATTTTTTTTAAATAATAAGTAGCTACTGCGCTTGCATAATACTGATCCGCGGCCGAAGGCCGCCGCGAAGCCGGTGTTGGATGTCTGACGGGTTTAAATCCTGAGCAGCGGCCGCAGGTACAATAGAAAAACAATTTAGCGAACAGGTAGCTACACCCACGCAAGTATTCAGAAAATTTGAACTGCTACATGTATATTTACTAAAACGAAGCTTATCGCAGCTAGGGGAATGATAAGTGAAATCAGGAGTACAAATTTCTTTTCCTGCCACATTGAAAAACATTAATTTAGTTTTATTACTCAAAACAAGCTTATGTATCGAAAACCGGTGCCTAAGAATTTACAGATCATGATTTATTTCAATTACCTGAAGTAGGTACATTAAGCTAGCATAGCGAGAATGGCAGAACTGAAAAAAAAATATGGCAGAATTATAGGCTAATTTTGGGCCCAAACGCCGAATTTTAGACTCCTCATTTAAAAAAAAAAAAAAAAAAATAGCTCTGCTAGCTTAAGTTTAAGCCAGCAGAGCTATTTCGAGAAAACACATACGGGACGTATATTGATCTAAAGTAAGTAGTCAATAATTATAGGCTATTTAAATGCCCAATAGCCAAATAAAAAGCTTTCCATTTAAAAAAAAAAAAAAAAAAGATTCTGCTAGGTTAAGTTTAAGCTAGCAGAGCGATTTCGGAAAAAATAAAAAAATATTTTGTACTAAAGAAAGTATTCAATAATTATAGGCTATTTGTGGAACAAAATTTGGTCGCAAAAAGTTTACTCGGATCTGACGGTGCGGGGTGAAAATATAGGCCAAAATAAAAGACCATTTGGCTCAGTTTGTTCAAATTGGCTCTAGTTTTCGCGAAAAGGTCGTTTGAATTTTGCTTCTTGAAGTGTGTGGTTTTTTTATTATATCCCGTAAGTTAATTGAGTTTTATAGCATTTCAGAATATTCTGAGACATTTTATGATTTTTCTAAAGGTCCGAAAAAAAAATTTGATATGTTCCAAAAAAACTCACACGTATTCCTTAGATAATTCTAAGCATTTTGTGCCATATACACTTTTTTCGTAGGATGCCTTGTTTTTCTCTAATGCTGAAAAAATACTTGCACGACATCACTATATTGTTAATAACTTTTGAACTAATATCGATTACCCCAATTTCTGGAATATAGTTTTTTGTCAAGTGTAGAGTGCCTACTAATTTTTTATAGTTTTCACAGAGGCCAAGAAGTTGCTTTATTTTGATGTACCTTTTTGAAATAGGGATTTTCAATAATAAATGAAACATTTTTTTACAAATCAAAAACACCATTTTATTCCCCGATCTATGTTAAATATCTCTAAAAAAAAACATTTTTACAAAATCATTACTAGTTGTTATAAAACATCATTTTGTTAAAGCCTTTTTTACATTTAATTTCTTAGGTGGCTCACTTGAGATATTTTTGCCCATATGAAACATTTATTATATCAAAGTGTTCGTATGGATTTCGGCTAAAGGTTAAAAGGCATAAAACCACCACTCGGGTGATTTTTATTGAGCCGAATGTCATAAAAGGCGAAAAATATCACTTTTTTGTGAAATTTGTGCTCTAACTTGCCAAAAATGCATCCAAAAGCACTATTTGGTAGTGAAAGTGTAGAAATGAATGAGGCGAACAAAACCCCACCACTAAATGCTATAAAACTCAGTTAACTTACGAGATATAATAAAAAAACAACACACTTCAAGGTGCAAAATTCAAACGGCCTTTTCTCGAAAACTAGAGCCAATTTGAACAAACTGAGCCAAATGGTCTTTTATTTTGGCCTATATTTTCACCCCGCACCGTCAGATCCGAGTAAACTTTTGGCGACCAAACTTTGTTCCACAGTGTAATAGAAAAGGGAAAATATTAAGTTATTTCATTGTTTTAAATTTATTTTAATCAGTTTTTTCATTTAATTGCAACAGCTCTTGAGCTTCTGGTGATAACTCTTTATATTTTTTATCACGTTTTACTCGGATTTGGCTAATAATCGGATCAGAAGAGATCAGCATGTAATGCAAAACGTCTTCGTTGTTTGCTACTCTAGAGCACAATCTGCTGTTGTGTAACCTAGCGCTTTTAAAAACTTTGTTTGATGCTTCCTGAGCTTCTTCGGAAAGACTACCAATTAGTATTTGAAGTGCTTGTATGATTTCGCTTCCGTGAATTAAAACTTTATGCACAGAAGGGGGCATATTATACCAATTATAATGTTTTTTTTATAGCCTTCAATATGCTCTTGGCTTATTTTAAGAAAGGGTGAGTCCCAAGGGGGATTAAAAGGAGGAAATATACCCCTTACCCGTCACCATTCTCTTAAAAAATTTTTATTTTTTTTTGAATTTAAGAAGACAGTAAGCTTAAGATTGATAAATATATTGTAAAACGTTGCAGAATGTAAAGAAATAAAAATATTTTTTTTCTCAAAAAAATGATACAGGAAAAAATTCATAGAAAAAAAATTTCTCAAAAAAAGCAGTAGGGACTTTGTATTTCGATTAAGCATACTTGGCTACATATTATATTGGAAAGTAATGAAAATCAGAAAATGTATTTTTTTTTTTATGTCAGAGCTTGTAAAATTTATCGATTTTGGCTTTTTTAGCTTAAATTTTCGAAAAATCACCATAATTCACCTATCATACATAAAATCTCAAACAAATGTTTTTTTAAAAGCTAAATGCTTGTACTTTTTGACAAAATGCTATCTTGATATATTTCGATTGCAAACGAATTAAAAATAGCGTTCCAAAAAAGTCAACTTATTTTGTGTCCCGTCAAAAACCACAATATGAAAAAGTTTATAAAAAAAAAGTTCTCAAAAAAAGCAGTAGGGACTTTGCATTTCGATTAAGCATACTTGGCCACATATTATATTGAAAAATAATGAAAATCTGAAAATGTATTTTCTTTTTTAATGTCAAAGTTTGCAATTTTTCCATTTTTACCATTTTTTTTTTAAATATTTGAAAAATCACTATAATTCACATAAAATCGGCAAAAAAAAAAAAAAAAATATTTTTAACAAAGAAGAAACAATATACTTTCTAACGATATGCTACATTAGTGGATCGGGCTTAAAACAAATTAGCTAGAGCATTTATCCAGCAGTTCCTAATTTTAAAAGTTCTGTAGAGCATTTTTTCTGTTTAAAGTCTAACTTTGGGCTCACTGTGTTGCTAAACCAAAAAAAATTTTAAACTTTTATAGTTTTTTTTCCGTCCCTAAGTAATATCTGACGATTGGCGTAAAAATTTTTTAAATCCATAGCACTTTCAAATTTTACCTATTTATGGCCACAATCTCCCATTGTGCGGCAGGGCAATGCATATAAAGGGAAAAAACAAAGAAATTTGAATTTTGCATGTGCTGTGTTTTTCTTGTAGCTGTGATTCTCGTCTAATCTATGCTAAAAGTTAAATAAAGTATGCTTGCAGAATTCTATAAGATGTCGGCAAAGCGTCTGATGAGGAATTGACTTATTATAGTCAATTTTGACCTGCGGTGGGTCCCGAAACTAGTCACGCAAACCAGCCTTCCGATACATTTTTTTGCTTTTTTCATTTATGTGTATTTTTGCCTTGTTTTTTGTGTTTTTATTGTTGTTTTACTTAAGGCTGTGATCATCTCACTTTTTTCGAAATTTGCAGTTGGGTTCTCTGATTTTTATAAAAATTCACAGAGATGTTCTAAGTGCTTAGCATGGAGAACTCTCATTATTAGTTTTGCGAAAAAAAATTTTTTTTCCAAGTTATGAGCACGGAACTTCAGAGTGTCCAAGTGGTGTTTTTGCGAAAAATCGATGCAATTTTTTTTTCTAAGTCCCGCCATTTTGTCAAAAATTAATTTTTTAAATTTTTGTTTTCGGATTCTTGTAGCATTTTAAACGTTAATTTATTTTTCATTTTTAAATTTTATAGAAGACTTGTTTTGCGCTAAACGGCTGCGAGAGCCACAGGAACATTTTTTCTAAAAAGTCACGTGACAATTTTTTCATTTACATTTAAGTCCGCGTGCACTTTTTAATTTTTCTTACCTTTTTTACCTCAGGAGCAGAAAATTACCCATTTTAGGTAAATTTACCACTTTTTGGCAACACTTCAAACGAAACGCTATGCAAAAATAGTATAATATCGATGACTCACAACGGCACACAATGGGAGGGTTTGTATGGAACGGCGGTCATATATAGTAATAATAGAGCTAGGCTATTGAAATTTGGTACAGATGTTTCATCCATTAAAATGATAAAAATCTGTGAATATGAACAAAATCCGCCGACGGACACGCCTACCTCCCATACAAAGTTGGGGCGTGGTCCGAATTTTTTTTCAAAATGGGTATCAATTTTCAATAACTTGACCCCGCTAGTTTCAAAAATGTTAAAAATTTTGCGCTATCTTTTATAGTTTTCAAGTTATGAGGAATAAACGAAAATCTACTTTATAAAAACTAGATTTTGTTTGTTTGTGTATATGTCCCTTATTAACTCGGAAACTAAGCAACCGATTTTAAAGAAACTTTTATATTATGCCAGTACAAAAAAAGGCTAAGTTATATACTAAAAAAGTGGGCGGTGCCACGCCCTCTAAAAAATTCACTAATCATATCACCGAAACTCTTTAACGCAGATAAATGAGATTTGGTAAATGTGTAAAAATCATCAGGACAAATAATGTTCACCTGACAATGGGGCGGTACCACGCCTTCAAAAAAAAAAAAATTCATCATATTTCTGAAAATATTTGACGAAGATAGATATTATTTGGTACATATGAAAAGACCATCAGAAAAAAAAATCCGCACTAGAAAAATGGGCAGTGCCACGCCTACCAAAAACTTAACTTATCAATATCTCCGAAAACCTTTAATGCAGATTGATGATGTTTAGCAAATATGTTAAAGATATTATAACAAATAATGTCCACTAAAAAAGTAGGCGTTGTCACGCCTTTAAAACATTTTATTTATTATTTTCATAAAAACTATCAGAAAAAATAGTCCTCACTAGAAACTTTTTCATTGCAATACTTTTGGCTCAAATTGGCGATCAAATCAAAAAAGGAGGACACAATCAAGTCGAAACTAATATATAAATAAATAAATTGTTGTTTCCATTATTTGATTTTATTTAAAAAGTTCATTAATTTTCATTCATTCGAATTTCGTTTGAAACTAAAATCTAATTTTTTATTTTCTGAATCAATATTTTCTAAGCCTAACTTTCATACATTTATTTTTAAACTAAACCTGAGTATGCAAAGTAGCAGAAGTTGCAAAGTATAAATAATTGTGTTGGCTAGCCTGACGTCACTAGAAGGCGACTACTGTTAACTCCTCCATCGCTTAAATGAAGGCCGTCCTCGGTCTTCTTTCGTTCAGCTGTGGAACATGATCTCGCTCTTTTTCGAAATGTGATGTAACTGGCCGGTACCGATCGTATCCTTGTATAAGTTTACAATTTTTTCAATGGTAATGTCAATGTGCCAAGTTTACTCTTTATCTTTCATTGTTGATAAAGATAATGGATAATGCCATCAATGATGCGAGATGATTGAATCATGTTCCACTTTATACCATAGTGTTACAAATTGGTTACTGGCCGCAAGTTATATTCAGCAAGATGATTTTTGCAGACATTTTACTTTCATGCAACTATCTAAGGTTTAACTAGTAAGGGTGTTACCTTTGGCCTGGCCAAACATTAAGTACCCTACAAAGCAGTATTTTGAAAATTTTGCTAATATGGGAGGTGCCACGCCCTCCAAATTCACCCAGTTTTTTCTCAGAGTTTGCATTTGTAGTTCTTATTATTTAAGTGAAATTTGGTTGTATTATCTGAAAAAATATTTTCAGAATAGCGTTTTGAAGCTTTTGCTTATATGGGAGGAGCCACGCCCTCTTGTCCGATTTTATCCGATTTTATCCAGTTTTTGCTTAAAGCTTGCATTTATAGTTTTTAGTGTCCGAGTCAAATCTAGTTTGATTATCTCAAAAAACGCTTTCAGTACAGCGTTTTGAAGCTTTTGCTTATATGAGAGGTGTCACGCCCTCTTGTCCGAATTCGACCAGCTTTTTCTCAGAGCTTGCGCTGACAATTCGTAGTATTTATGTGTATTTTGGTTGCATTGTTGTGAAATGTACTCCAAAATTTGCATTTTGAAGATATTTTTTGTATGAGCGGTAGGCGTGTCCGTCGACCGATTTCGCTCATTTTCAATCCCCCGAGCTAACTTTCACGACGGAGGCTGTATACCAAATTTCATTGAATTCTCTTGCTTAGTTTTCCCAAAAAATGTATTTCCACACACAGCCGTTACCCAGCCAGCCAGCCAGACAGACGGACATGGCTATATCGACTCAGGAGGTGACGCTGATCAAGAATATATATACTTTTCCATATCTGCCACGCCTCACACTGCGTTGGCTAGTGGGCAAAAATCAAAATTTTTTGTGACTCGAAACCTAATAATATTGGTATCAATCGACAGGTAATTGTATCAATAAAATAAAAACAAAATATTTAGGGGAAAAACTCAGTTTTGGCTACGCTGTGACACTTCAAAGTTGAGATATTTTTCAAAAAAAATCATGTTTTATTCACTTCGTTTTGGGTTCTCTTAAACAAATAATTATCAAAAATTTGTCTTTTGATTAAACTAAGCGAAGTTAAGTTTTTTATTATAAATAATATTTGAGTAAATAAATAAAACTAAAAAATTTTGGAGAATATATAATTTGATGTATATTGTAGTGATTTTAATACACGATATTATCAAATGAAAAACTTCAGAAATTGACAAATTTCGATGAAAAAAAAAAAACAAATCTTATAAAAATAAGTGCCGTTTTTTTTCTTAATCTACTAGTTCAAATTCTATATAATCAAGAACTGCAAATAACTTTTCCTACTTCGTCCTACAAATATTTTTTTTCTTTTTTTAAAAAATGCTTAAAACGAAAAATTTGTATGAAATATAAAATTTATGTTGAAAATTTTTGTTTTGTTTTTATGAACACAAATGGTCTCACAAGTACAAAAAACATTATTTCTACTACGTACATTTCATTTGTTAACATTAAACATTACTTTTTCGTCATCGTTATATATGGACCTTAAGAAAATCGTCCTAAATACCTGGTTTTTAGCAAAACTATAAAGTTTACAACAAATCTGAGATCATTTTTGAGCTCGGCGACCCCAAATTACTTATAGTACCAAATTTCATCGATATCCAACCACTCCTTCTATTTTTGACCATTGCTTGTATGGGCTCAACGCACTGTGCGCCTCCTTCTCTGCGTTACAAACGGAAGGACAAAGTGAATATACCCTGGGTGTAGGGTATAAAAACAACTTAATGATAAAATATGTATTTAAATAATTGTTAATAACATACAAATAAAAACATTTATTAACTCATTTTATGAATATGTAGTCTTCATTACTTGTTTTTAGTTTATAATACCATTATTATTAAAATTTAAAAGTCAATAACTATTATTTTATTTCTTGTCAGCAAAATTTCGATAAGATTACCAGAGTCAATTTGATCCGTTTAACGATATGTGTTATAATTTTGCATTTGTGCTTGAACTTTAGTATTTACCTCAATTAGCTTGCTGTAAGTCATAATAGTTAATACAATTAATATAAAAAGTAAGAAAAAGTGTTTACTGACTATCTCAAGTTGTCTTTATGGACCACCCTTCCTTTTATGAGAACGGTTGTCCCCAGATCTGCTTCAACCGTTGCCTCTTCACATAAAGGAGTGAGTTTATTCCCTAATCTTCTATTACTTTTAACAAATACTTTTTCTCCGACTTGAAAATTCCTGTTACATCTTGTCGTGTTGTAGTTTTCTAATTGGAGAGTCTGTGCTTTTATGATTTTATTTTTGATTTCTGACCTTAGCTCTGTTGGAGCTGAATGAATTATGTCAGTAAGTTTTCTGTTTGTCACGGAGTGTATGGTTCTATTGTACTCTACAGTGGCTTGTAATATTATGTCAATTGTGTCTTCCATCTTTCTTTCCAGTTTGAGACACCTTGCGATTTCAGACAAAGTGCTGTGGAATCGTTCTACCTGTCCGTTAGAAGTACTATGTAACGGTGGAGCATTAACTATCTGTACGTTAAAGTTATTTAGTAATATAGATTTTACAGTGAGTGAGTTAATAGATTTTTCGTTGTCACAAAAAATTGTTTTTGTTTGAGGAAAGATATTCATTAATTGGATAATTGGAAATTTGACGTCAATGATGGTTCGCGATGGTATTGGCTGTACGATTGCAAATTTTGAAAATTTATCTACACAGGTTAGAAAATGCTTCTGATTTGTAGTATAAATATCGATGTGTAGTATTTCGCCTGCATACGAAGGGATTGGAGTTTCACCAATTACATGTTGTTTTGGGTGTCTTTGATATTTTGCTTTTGATCAAATTTTGCAGTTTGTAACTATCTCATTCGCCAACTTTGTCATTTTTGGAAAGAAATAATCGCATAAAATTTGTTTTACATTCTCTTGAGCAGCTCTGTGGGCTCGATTATGCTCTGTTACAATTATTTCTTTCTGTTCATTTTGATCAAATATATCCAATACCATTTTACTTGTGTGCAAAAATTTTGTTGTTGGAAAAAGTTCAACTAATCTATGCTGAATGTGAGCTAAAACTGGTAATTCACAGTATATTGCATTTACAACGTCTGCATTAATTACATCGTGAATTTTTTCTATTAGAGTTTCCCTTTCTGGAAACTGAATAATGTGCCTTGTTTTTGTGCCAAAAATTATGTACGTACGGGTAGAGGCGTAGTTAGTCTCTTCTATCACTATTTGGTTCCTAAAACAATTTATTGGTTTTTCTGTAGTGTCTATAGTGTAGGTTAGTGATTCTTCACTATGAACCGTGGCGGCAGTAGAACAAGGTTGATCCTCTTGATCATCTAAAGCGTTAATATGTTGTCGTGACAGTGCGTCAGCAACATAATTTTCTTTACCTGGTTTGTAAAACAAATTAGCGTTATGTTCGTCAATAAAGGCCTTCCAGCGTTTTATTTTTGCATTTGGGTTTCGGTCTGAAACTGCAAATGTCAAGGGTTGATGATCGGTAAAAATATTCAATTGTTTTACACCATAAAGGTAATTGCGAAGACTTTTTAGTGCCCACACAATGGCTAAAAGTTATCTTTCATTAGTTGCAAAGTGCATTTCTTTATCCTTCAGAGTTCTTCCCGACTAGAAATTTGCTTAGGCATGCCTAAAAATACGTTAGGCCCTAATTGGGAAACAATGGGGTTAGCCTAAATTAAGAATGCTTATTACTTGCCTAGTTAAGTAGGCTTTGGGTTTGCCCAAATTAAGTTTGCCTAATAAACGCCTAATGCGGTGGTCATAGTGCTAAACGAACAGTTGCCAAATTTCGTTTGCCTAACGAAAACCTAACGTGGGGGTTATAGTGAGAAACGAACAGTTGCCTAGTTTCGGAATGCCTAACAATTGCCTAGTTGGGCAGGCTTAAGATTTACCTAATAAACGCCTAATGCGCTTGTCATAATGAAAAACGATAAGTTGCCGAATTTCGGTAAATCTGTGGAAAAGTAATGCGATATTAATGAGAACATTTGAAGCTGCTCCAAAATTAAATAATGTAAGTGTACGAATAAAATGTTTGTTCTAATCTGTAAGATAAAATATTATTGAAAACTTGAATTTTTTAAGTACTTTTATTGCGCTCAAAAAGTAACATTTTCATTTTATTAGTACCACGGTTATTACCACACGAATTTAAGATCATGACAGTTGTCATAATTTGTTTACCAGGGACTCCATTGTGAATTTTCTTTTTTCTACGTGCTTATACGAGCATATATAAAATGTCGTCTAAAACACAGCTACATATTTTTTATTTTCCTTTCGTGCCAAAAAACTCATTTGTTTCAAAATATTCTTAGGCCTTTGCCATTTTTATTTGTGGTGGTGGTTGGTAATCGGTAGAACACCAAAAAATGTAAGATTCATGGGACGAACAACTTCTCTTAGTTCCGTTTTCCAAAAACTTACGGTGCCAAATGAATGGTATTTTAATTCACTACAAATTTGGTTTACAAAAGTTTTAAATCCGAGTCATGATTTTCGAAATATGGCAAATTTTCGTACATTTTGACTAGTTTTTTTTTTTTTGAAGCCTTTTTTTCAAGTCTATGCCATTTTAATTTGTTCGATAAATATGTATTAGGGATGCCAATTTTTGAGCCTTTTGGCGAGCCCGAGATTTTCGGGATTATAAATTGCAATCCCGAAATTTAAAAAAACCAACACTTTAAATTTATGCGTTTTTTTTTTTAAATAGAACAATTCTAACCAAAAATAGTAATTTTCACTACATTTGCCAGTTCTGAATCCGAATCGGTCTATCACGTACGGTTTTTGAGATGTCTTTAACTAAAAGTTCAAAAAATATGATTTTTGAGGTTATATGGAGTATGCACGAAATTATTATCTATTAAATGCATCATCTCGTTCTATTCTTTAGCCGTGTTTTTTTGACGCGTATTTAAAATCGTGGTAATTTACAAATTGCGATAACTTACGAATGGTGAGTCGTACGATAAAAAGTCCAAGGGTCTTTTTCAGGGAGAACCACATGCTCTACAAATAATTTTGATCTTTTGTAAAAATAATATTTAGATAAATAATAATTATTTAGAAGTTATTTAAAAAAAAGTAATTTTTTTGCCGTTTATCGGCGCTTAACCAGTTTTTATAGAATAACTCCTTAAAGATAAATTTTTTAAATATAAAATGAAAAGTTTTTGTAGAGAACGTGATTCTCCATAAAAAAAGTTCCTCAGAGTTTTTATTGTGCGACTCACTGTTCATGAGTTATTGCAATTTAAAAATATACACAATTGTATACACGCGTCAAAAGGAACACGGCTTTTGTCTTTAAAATGAGCTATGATATAGTATCAAAGGATTTTCTTATAAAAAGTTACGATCATTTCAAATGGTATCATGAATTTATATGTAACTCATTTTGAAGGCACAAAATAGTACTATATGACGCATTCAATAGAAAATAGTTTCGAGTGTCCTCCATATAAGCTCACAAATCGTGATATTTCAACTCTGAGTTGAGGATATCTCAAAAACCATACGTGATGGACCGATTTTGATGCCAGATTCAGATTGAGAATCGACAGATACATCGAAAACTAATATTTTTGTTGGGAATTGTTCCTATTTTTTTTTTTTTTTAAAACTGCATAAATCTAAAGTGTTTCTGTTTTTCTAAATTCAATTACCAACAAAATGAGTAATGTCGGATCAAAATCGGTGCTTGTTCAACAATATTAAATAATGTTTACCTAATTTTTTTAACTTAATTTCATATTTTTGATAAAAATAGTTTTAATCAATCCCGGGATTTGCATCGACTCTACCCTCAACCGTTTGTCTAAATAGAGTTAGGAATCAAATCATCCATCGGCAGCCCTGACATTTAATTTGTTGTTCGGTTTGTGAATAAAATTCTAATATAATGTAGTTCGAAAAAAGTATTTTGTAGTGATGGGAACTATAGAATGATTTCGACTATCGATAGATAGTAACTGAATGAATTTGGCTATCGAATGATTTTTTTCGTTCATGAACGATTTTACTGAATGAAATTTTCTGGCGAATTCCCTCATTTAGAATTTATAACATTCACTAAAATGAGGTACTAAGGATTCATTTATTTAGTATAAAATGTAGATATAGCCGAAAACTTAAGAAAATATGAATTATTTTATTCAAAATTTACTAAATTCAATTAGCTAAGAGATCATTTATTAAGTATATTTAATACATTGAATGCAAATTTTTAATGAAAAAAACAGTAGGTAACTAAAACAAATACATTTTTCTTAAAAAGTTAAAAAAACTAAAGTAAACTATTAAAAGCCACGATTGCTGTTTAAAAAAATAATTTGATCAACTTTTGACCTTTCTTTCGTTAATGATTTGGCCAGCCTTGGAGAAAGCTCTGGAAAAGCCATAGGGTGAAAAAAAAAACCAATTCAATCGTTTTCGTTCATTACTTATTCATTGCTAAAAACAAAAGAATTTAATCATTTTCATTACTAAAAATCGTTCATGAATGATTTATTCATTCAGTCGTTTTCGTTCATTACTAAAAATCGTTCATGAATGATTTTTTCATTCAGTCGTTTTCGTTCATTATTAAAAATCGTTCATGAATGATTTTTTCAAAACAATCGAATGAATGAATTTTTGCAAACTATCGAATAACTCGATAGTTTTTATTCAATAGTTCCCATCACTAGTATTTTGCATCTTGGATTAAACATAATCGTAAGTGCTTTTGTTCTTTTTAATAAATAAATCAATTTAAGCGATAGCGTAATCATTTTCTCATGAAGGAATGCCTGTACCTACAACAACTGAGCCAGATTCAGAAGCAGACGCCGCAACAACTAAACTCCCCAAATCCTAGTCAAAGTATCACTGCCAACATTGGGACAATGCTTTGCTGGTATTATGACAAAAAAAAAGTTGAAAGACACACCATCTGTATTGGATGACATAACATTGGAAACGGAACGTCGCTGTCGCAAAGAAGGCGCACGCTTCATCATGAGTTGTGGCACCGAAATAGGCCTTGGACGCAATATCATTGCTATCGGAGTGTTGTACTTTCATCGCTTTTATATGTTTCATTCGTTTAAGAGATTTCCACGTTATGTCACTGCATGCTGTGGCCTCTTCTTGGTGGGCAAAGTGGAGGAAACGCCCAAGAAATGCAGGGATATAATTAAGACTATACGTGGACGTTTAACAGACATGCAATTCTATTCATTCGGAGAAGATCCAAAGAAGGTGCGTTAGTAGAAAACTAAATTTATTATTATTTGGGTAAATTTTTCTCTAATTCTCTTATAGCAAGATATGACTTTGGAGCGTATTCTGCTGCAATCCATAAAATTCGATCTCCAGGTAGAACATCCATACACATTCTTGCTCAAATATGCGAAATGCTTCAAAGGCGATAAGCAGAAACATCAAAAAATGGTGCAAATGGCAGCACTGTCGTCTGTCTACAGTTGGAACCAGAGATTATTGGAGTTGCTCTGATACATCTTGCTAGTAAATTCACTGTCGCTGATTGGGTTGTTTGTCAGCCAGCGCATTTGCGTAATGCTTTAAGTTGCGAACTGGCCCTTAAATTTAACTGCACCAAAGCAGCCGAAGCGGTACGTATACTTAAACATTTTACGAAATAGTGCGTAGCTTACTTGAAAAATGTTTTGAGATAATTACGTTTTTGTTTCCTTGTCGAAGAACAAATGCAATGATATTCAGAAATGTAAATATTACTATTTGAAATCGAACTGCATTCTTTAGTCAAAAACATTTTTCAAGGGTTTTCACGTTATTTCTTAACTGTGTCCAATGAAATTAATTTTTTTTCTTTGCAGATGCTTTCGTTAAAATTATTTCAAAATCGAAAGAAGATCTTAGTGAGCATAGCATCATAAAATCATTGGCATCAGCTCTTCATTGCAGGGAGTGGAATGGTGGTCGTGCTGCACGATAAAAAAAAGGTTTTTGGTTGAAACCCGAAGCATATTTTATTTTTAATTTTTTTTTGTACTATTGACTTTTTGGTTGTAAACTGTCACTTTAAATGCAAAAAGACTTTACAACAAAATAACTCAAATTCATTTCTAATGTTCTACAATTTTTGTTTTTTCTACCGATATATCGAAACATGTTGTTACGTCCTTTTACATTTTGTGCCGATATGTTAATGCATAGTTATCTATTTAATAGACTTAGCATAGAAGACGAAACGAATCGAATGACTGATTTTCAACTGCTTACAACTTTAAAGATAAGACATGAATTGAAATTTTTGTTTACAAACTTAATTCTTTGAGTTAAAATGGAAGATTTAGCCGAACCAAGTTTTTCATGAAAAATTTCAATAGGCTGATATTAACGATTGATTTTTAGTCACTCGATTCGTTTCGTCTTCCATGTTAAGGTTATAATTAAAGGCAACTTTTCTTTCCATACATGATTCATTCATTCTTCCAAACAATTGTTTCATTTAAACCCTATTTTATTAAATTTTACGGTTCAAAAACTAAATAAGGATTGTATTTATTTTCAATAAGGACTGTTCCGTAATCCGTGTGGTTTCAATTATTTTCGATTTTGGAAGCTTTTGATGAAAATGGTAAGTCACGCGATAAAAAGTATCAGAATCTGTTTTGTGGAGAATTACAGGCTCTACAAATAATATTGATTTACATTTACGAGAAAGTAACCGTTTAGGAAATATTCGATAAAATCGAATTTTTCGATTTTTTGCGATTTTTTAAGAAAATTACCTGATGATTACTTTTTTGTTAATCCGAACTAATATTATTTGTACAACCTGCAACTCTCCACAATAGATATTCCAATTTCTTTTATCGTTCGACTCATGGTTTTAATCAAAAAGCCTCCTAATTAATAAGTAATTGAAATCTCACGGATTTCGGAATAAACCTGAATTATCTTTAATGTGATCAGTTATTATAATTAAGCATATTAACAATTCTTAAAAAATTAAGATAGAAATAAGAAATAATATTTTTAATAAATTACTAAAAAATACAGAGCTATTTTTCGTTTTATTGATTTGAAGATTATTATTAGTTAGGCGTGAATTAGGGCCCAATTGATTTTGCCTAAGCAGAACGTTAGGGTCAAGTGCTAAATCCCAACGATAGCCTAGTTTGGTAAGCCTCAAATTTTCCTAAATACGAACGCCTACCTAATTGGGACGGCATTAGGCATTCCTTATTGGGAAAATATGGGGAACACCGTTACATCCGATATGAGGGCCTTGTTAGGCTCCCGCGTTTGGCCCTAACGTTCTGGTTAGGCAAAACTAACGGGGCCCTAATTGTCGCCGCACAAAATTTTCTAGTCGGGTTGATATCATAGTTATAGGCTTTCCGTCTTGAGACAGAACAGCACCAAGGCCGAATGACGAAGCATCAGTCGTCAGATCGAAAGATTTTTTTAAGTCAGGGTGCATTAGCATAACATTCTCAGATGTCGAGATATCTTTCAATTTATTGAAAGCTTGAAGCTGTTGTTCTTGTAGCTCAATTATTATCTTTTTTGACTGAGTGGCACTTTTTTTTCCATTTTCGCCTTTTAGGATATCAGTTAAAGGTCTAGCTATACTAGTAAAATCCTTTATAAAGCAACGATAATAACTTGCTAAACCTAAGGATGACCTAATTCCAAACAATGTAGTTGGTACACAGTAATTCTTTATTGCTTCTACCTTACTCGGAGAAGTCTTAATACCTCCTCTTGAAACTCACACGTATTCCTTAGATAATTCTAAGCATTTTGTGCCATATACACTTTTTTCGTAGGATGCCTTGTTTTTCTCTAATGCTGAAAAAATACTTGCACGACATCACTATATTGTTAATAACTTTTGAACCAATATCGATTACCCCAATTTTTTTTCTGGAATATAGTTTCTTGTCAAGTGTAGAGTGCCTACTAATTTTTTATAGTTTTCTCAGAGGCCAAGAAGTTGCTTCATTTTTATGTACCTTTTTGAAATAGGGATTTTCAATAATAAATGAAACATTTTTTACAAATCAAAAACACCATTTTATTCCCCGACCTATGATAAATATCTCTAAAAAAAACATTTTTACAAAATCATTACTAGTTGTTATAAAACATCATTTTGTTAAAGCCTTTTTTACATTTAATTTCTTAGGTGGCTCACTTGAGATATTTTTGCCCATATGAAACATTTATTATATCAAAGTGTTCGTATGGATTTCGGCTAAAGGTTAAAAGGCATAAAACCACCACTCGGGTGATTTTTATTGAGCCGAATGTCATAAAAGGCGAAAAATATCACTTTTTTGTGAAATTTGTGCTCTAACTTGCCAAAAATGCATCCAAAAGCACTATTTGGTAGTGAAAGTGTAGAAATGAATGAGGCGAACAAAACCCCACCACCAAATGCTATAAAACTCAGTTAACTTACGAGATATAATAAAAAAACCACGCACTTCAAGGTGCAAAATTCAAACGGCCTTTTCTCGAAAGCTAGAGCCAATTTGAACAAACTGAGCCAAATGGTCTTTTATTTTGGCCTATATTTTCACCCCGCACCGTCAGATCCGAGTAAACTTATGGCGACCAAATTTTGTTCCACAGTGTAATAGAAAAGGGAAAATATTAAGTTATTTCATTGTTTTAAATTTATTTTAATCAGTTTTTTCATTTAATTGCAACAGCTCTTGAGCTTCTGGTGATAACTCTTTATATTTTTTATCACGTTTTACTCGGATTTGGCTAATAATCGGATCAGAAGAGATCAGCATGTAATGCAAAACGTCTTCGTTGTTTGCTACTCTAGAGCACAATCTGCTGTTGTGTAACCTAGCGCTTTTAAAAACTTTGTTTGATGCTTCCTGAGCTTCTTCGGAAAGACTACCAATTAGAATTTGAAGTGCTTGTATGATTTCGCTTCCGTGAATTAAAACTTTATGCACAGAAGGGGGCATATTATACCAATTATAATGTTTTTTTATAGCCTTCAATATGCTCTTGGCTTATTTTAAGAAAGAGTGAGTCTCAAGGGGGATTAAAAGGAGGAAATATACCCCTTACCCGTCACCATTCTCTTAAAAAATTTTTATTTTTTTTTGAATTTAAGAAGACTGTAAGCTTAAGATTGATAAATATATTGTAAAACGTTGCAGAATGTAAAGAAATAAAAATATTTTTTTTCTCAAAAACTGCTACAGGAAAAAATTCATAGAAAAAAAAGTTCTCAAAAAAAGCAGTAGGGACTTTGTATTTTGATTAAGCATACTTGGCTACATATTATATTGAAAAATAATGAAAATCAGAAAATGTATTTTTTTTTTTTATGTCAAAGTTTGTAAAATTTATCGATTTTGGCTTTTTTAGCTTAAATTTTCGAAAAATCACCATAATTCTCCTATCATACATAAAATCTCAAACAAATGTTTTTTTAAAAGCTAAATGCTCGTACTTTTTGACAAAATGCTATCTTGATATATTTCGATGCAAACGAATTAAAAATAGCGATCCAAAAAAGTCAACTTATTTGTCCCGTCAAAAACCACAATATGAAAAAGTTTATAAAAAAAAGTTCTCAAAAAAGGCAGTGGGGACTTTGCATTTCGATTAAGCATACTTGGCCACATATTATATTGAAAAATAATGAAAATCTGAAAATGTATTTTCTTTTTTAAAGTCAAAGTTTGCAATTTTTCCATTTTTACCATTTTTTTTTTAAATATTTGAAAAATCACTATAATTCACATAAAATCGGCAAAAAAAAAAAAAAAAATATTTTCAACAAAGAAGAAACAATATACTTTCTAACGATATGCTACATTAGTGGATCGGGCTTAAAACAAATTAGCTAGAGCGTTTATCCAGCAGTTCCTAATTTTAAAAGTTCTGTAGAGCATTTTTTCTGTTTAAAGTCTAACTTTGGGCTCACTGTGTTGCTAAACCAAGACAAAATTTTAAACTTTTATAGTTTTTTTTCCGTCTCTAAGGTTTATCTGACGATTGGCGTAAAAATTTTTTAAATCCGTAGCACTTTCAAATTTTACCTATTTATGGCCACAATCTCCCATTGTGCGGCAGGGCAATGCATATAAAGGGAAAAAACAAAGAAATTTGAATTTTGCATGTGCTGTGTTTTTCTTGTAGCTGTGATTCTCGTCTAATCTATGCTAAAAGTTAAATAAAGTATGCTTGCAGAATTCTATAAGATGTCGGCAAAGCGTCTGATGAGGAATTGACTTATTATAGTCAATTTTGACCTGTGACGGGTCCCGAAACTAGTAACGCAAACCAGCCTTCCGATACATTTTTTTGCTTTTTTTATTTATGTGTATTTTGCCTTGTTTTTTGTGTTTTTATTGTTGTTTTACTTAAAAACACTGAACAGTAAGCACCGACCATCAATGTATTTTCATTGTTGGTAGCTAATAAGGTAAATCATCATCTGTTCCAAAAACTAAAAAATTTGAAAATCTCAGAGAGCCAACTGATAAACATACGAATGCGCTTGCTACTTCGTTTTGTCTCGGCAAAAAACCCTGCAAACGAAACGCTATGCAAAAATAGTATAATATCGATGACTCACAACGGCAGGGCAATGCATATAAAGGGAAAAACAATGAAATTTGAATTTTGCATGTGCTTTGTTTTTCTTGTAGCTGTGATTCTCGTCTAATCTATGTTAAAAGTTAAATAAAGTATGCTTGCAGAATTCTATAAAATGTCGGCAAAGCGTCTGATGAGGAATTGACTTATTATAGTCAACTTTGACCTGTGGTGGGTCCCGAAACTAGTAACGCAAACCAGCCTTCCGATACATTTTTTTGCTTTCTTTATTTATGTGTATTTTGCCTTGTTTTTTGTGTTTTTATTGTTGTTTTACTTAAAAACACTGAACAGTAAGCTCCGACCATCGATGTATTTTCATTGTTGGTAGCTAATAAGGTAAATCATCATCTGTTCCAAAAACTAAAAAATTTGAAAATCTCAGAGAGCCAACTGATAAACATACGAATGCGCTTGCTACTTCGTTTTGTCTCGGCAAAAAACCCTGCAAACGAAACGCTATGCAAAAATAGTATAATATCGATGACTCACAACGGCAGGGCAATGCATATAAAGGGAAAAACAATGAAATTTGAATTTTGCATGTGCTGTGTTTTTCTTGTAGCTGTGATTCTCGTCTAATCTATGCTAAAAGTTAAATAAAGTATGCTTGCAGAACTCTATAAAATGTCGGCAAAGCGTCTGACCTGTGGTGGGTCCCGAAACTAGTAACGCAAACCAGCCTTCCGATACATTTTTTTGTTTTTTTTATTTATGTGTATTTTGCCTTGTTTTTTTTTTGTGTTTTTATTGTTGTTTTACTTAAAAACACTGAACAGTAAGCTCCGACCATCAATGTATTTTCATTGTTGGTAGCTAATAATGTAAAAACTATAAATGAAAGCTCTCAACAAAAATTGGGTGAAATCAGACAATGGGGCGTGGCACCTCCCATATAAGAAAAAGTTTCAAAATGCTGTACTGAAAGAGTTTTTTGAGATAGTCCAACCAAATTTCACTCAGACACTAAAAACTATAAATGCAAGCTCTGAGCAAAAACTGGGTGAACTTGGACAAGAGGGCGTGACACCTCCCATATAACCAAAATTTTCAAAATACTGCAGTGTAGGGCATTAATTTTTTGCCCAGGCTAAAAGTTACACCCTTATTAGTTGATTTTTTGTTGCTGTACCCTTTGCCGCAAAACAATTTGACCCGGCCTAGTGTACATACTGTATAATATAATATACCACATAGAGCCGCGCTCCTCCACATTGTGTACAATAGCAAGTATATTTATGAATTGCACATGAAAAACATAAACATTATTCTGACAGAAAATAATATTTGCGCTGATTTATCAATCAACAAAGCAACGGTTTTCTAAAATGTTTAGTCGAAATACATATATGTATATTCCATAAACACTTCTCTATATACTTACCCGAAAATTAACAACTGTGAGCTTAGTTATTGCGAGTTGAAAGGTGTATGTTTTATTCAAACTTTTATTCGCAAGAAGGAGTTGTTTTGATTCACTTCTTCACCTTATAACACTCACAAGAAGCTAACAAACAAGACCTCATCAAAAATTTTCAGTGCCAACATTTGGAGGTCGATTTAATATTAACAATTTTAAAATACCAAGAAAAAAGGCGCTTAAGCTCGGTTTATTCGTAATAAGGAATTGTTCCGATTAAATTTTCTTATTTTCCAACTCTGGACAAATTAATGAACGGGCCTGATCAAAACATTTTATTTCCGTGACTTCTAGGTAACTATAATATAGGTTATTTAAACATGCCTCGAAAAAAGGGGCTTAAGCCCAGTTTATTCGCAAGAAGGAACAGTCTGGATTTTAATTTTCATAAGGAAAAGTGGACGAACAAAACCTCATCAAAAAAACTTCAGTGTTCCAACTTTGAGTTTTTCCCTATATTCCCAGGATGTCCCGACTAGAAAATTTTGTGCGGCGACAATTAGGGCCCCGTTAGTTTTGCCTAACCAGAACGTTAGGGCCAAACGCGGGAGCCTAACAAGGCCCTCATATCGGATGTAACGGTGTTCCCCATATTTTCCCAATAAGGAATGCCTAATGCCGGCCTAATTAGGTAGGCGTTCGTATTTAGGAAAATTTGAGGCTTACCAAACTAGGCCATCGTTGGGATTTCGCACTTGACCCTAACGTTCTGCTTAGGCAAAACCAATTGGGCCCTAATTCACGCCTAACTAATAATAATCTTCAAATCAATAAAACGAAAAATAGCTCTGTATTTTTTTAGTAATTTATTAAAAATATTATTTCTTATTTCTATCTTAATTTTTTAAGAATTGTTAACATGGTAAATTATAATAACTGATCACATTAAAGATAATTCAGGTTTATTCCGACATCCGTGTGATTTCAATTACTTATTATTTAGGAGGCTTTTTGATTAAAACCGTGAGTCGAACGATAAAAAGAATTGGAATATCTATTGTGGAGAATTGCAGGTTGTACAAATAATATAAGTTCGGATTAACAAAAAAGTAATCGTTAGCTAATTTCTTAAAAAATCGCAAAAAGTCGAAAAATTCGATTTTATCGAATATTTCCTAAACGGTTACTTTCTCGTAAATGTAAATCAATATTATTTGTAGAGCCTGTAATTCTCCACAAAACAGATTCTGATACTTTTTACCGCGTGACTTACCATTTTCATCAAAAGCTTCCAAAATGGAAAATAATTGAAACCACACGGATTACGGAATAGTCCTTATTGAAAATAAATACAATTGCAGACATATCTGACAATCCTTATTTAGTTTTTGAACCGTAAAATTTAATACAATAGGGTTTTAATGAAACAATTGTTTGGAAGAATGAATGAATCATGTATGGAAAGGAAATCTTGAACAAGTTGCCTTTAATTATAACATTAGCATGGAAGACGAAACGAATCGGGTGACTACAAATCAATCGTTAATATCAGCCTATTGAAATTTTCATTAAAAACTTGGTTTGACTTAAGCTTCCAATTTAACTCAAAGAATTAAGTTTATAACCAAAAATTTCAATTCTTGTCTTAACTTTGAAGTTGTAAGCAATTGAAAATCAGTCATTCGATTTGTTTCGTCTTCCATGCTAAGTCTATTAAATAGATATGTATCAACATATCGGCACGAAAATGCAAAAGGACGTAACAACATGGTTCGCCATATCGCTAGAAATAAGAAAAATTATAGAAGTGCACTCTGAAATGAATTTGAGTTACTTTGTTGTAACGTCTTTTTGCATTAAAGTGACAATTTACAGCCAAAAAGTCAATAGTGAAACTTAAAAAAAAATTTAGAAATAAAATCTGCTGCGGATTTCAATCAAAAACCTTTTTTTATCACGTGCAGCACGACCACCATTCCAATCTGCAGTGATGAAGAGCTGATGCCAATGATTTTATGATGGTATACTCACTAAGATCTTCTTTCGATTTTGAAAAAGTTTGAACGAAAGCATCTGCAAAGAAAAAAAATTAATTTCATTGGACACTGTTAAGAAATAACGTGACAACCCTAGAAAAATGTTTTCGTCCCATGAATCTTACATTTTTTGGTGTTCTACCGATTACCAACCACCACCACAAATAAAAATGGCAAAGGCCTAAGAATATTTTGAAACAAATGAGTTTTTTGGCACGAAAGGAAAATAAAAAATATGTAGCTGTGTTTTAGACGACATTTTATATATGCTCGTATAAGCACGTAGAAAAAAGAAAATTCACAATGGAGTCCCTGGTAAAAAAACTATGACAGCTGTCATGATCTTAAGTTCGTGTGGTAATAATCGTGGTACTAATAAAATGAAAATGTTACTTTTTGAGAGCAATAAAAGCACTTAAAAAATTCAAGTTTTTAATAATATTTTATCTTATAGAATAGAACAAACATTTTATTCGTACATTTACATTATTTAATTTTGGAGCAGCTTCAAATGTTCTCATTAATATCGCATTACTTTTTTCCCAGATTTACCGAAATTCGGCAACTTCTCGTTTTTCATTATGATAAGCGCATTAGGCGTTCATTAGGTAAATCTTAAGCCTGTCCAACTAGGCAAATGTTAGGCATTCCAAAACTAGGCAACTGTTCGTTTATCACTATGACCACCGCATTAGGCGTTCATTAGGCAAACCTAATTTAGGAATATCCTGAGCCTGCCTAACTAAGCAAATTTCTAGTCGGGGTGTTTAAGGTTTGATTGACTTGTGGCAGTACTTAGATTCAAAATATTGAAAAAATATTTTTACACCTCTAAAAGGTGATTGACGGAGCACCTTTTCCGCTCTGGCCCATTTAGAAAATGTAAAAATAAAAAATCTCCATAGAGCAGCGCTCCACCCTAATGTACATACGTACGTACATAAGCCTCTCACTTCGGTTTTTTTTTTGCACACATAATTTTCAAATAATTTCAGCTTTTGACTTAGGAGTTTTTTTTAAGCTCTTTTAATTGCTCTAGCATTTTTTCTCGTATAGAAAAGCTGCATTTGCTGGTATAGAGTACAAGCAGCCTTTCTGCACTCTGCTCACGCAAATTTTCGTAATTTATTTTGTGTGGCATCCGCAGTGATCGTCGCTAAAAAATCTTTTATTTCGAAATTCTAATTTTTTTTTTTCAGAAATACGATTGTGGTTTTTTCGTGCAATAATTTTTAATTTTACTAAATTATATTATAATTCTCTATTTGTCTTACATATACAGTAAGCGTCAAAATAAAGTAAACACTTTGCTTTTAAATTTTCAAAATCTAATCGCAACAAAGCAACTCACTTTAAATAAAAAGTAATAACGCACAACTCAGTAGTCGTTTATCGAGAGTTGAACTAAATATAAAGATTAAACAAAACCAAAACACAACCAGAAATAATTCATCAAAATTAAAAAATGACCGAATTTTACGCGTCAAAAAAAAGTAAACAGATATTAATAAAATTACAAAAACTAGCTTCATATTACAGTTTAATTTTTGATTTGTTTTCCTTTAGTCTTTAACATCACACTCAGTCTTCTAGGAATAGAATCGACCGGATTTTCCGTAATATCAGGAGAGATTTCGCTCCAATATTCCCTAAACACCTATTTTAGATTTTTCTTGATAGAAACGGTGCTTTATCTGATTTTCCTGTCAACTTTTTCTACAAATGTTCACTAGGGTTACGATCTTGGGACTGGTGGAGTAACCGAGGGTCTTAGGAGTGTGGCTGTTACGCGTGCGTCTTTATGAAATGACAAGTTCAAATTAAAAAAAAAAAAAAATAAAATTTCTATTACAATGCAATCAGGTATAAAGCGGCATGAAAAATGTCAAACTCTGGTTAGGCTACCCCATGGTCGTGCCGCTCCCTTATCTAACTTGACGCGCAATTATAGTAATCATGCCATTTTGGTAGCTATAAAAAAATCAAACAAACTAAGCATTTCACTACTAAATCGGCAACTAATACAGCAATCCTGCGTCTTGATGTTATTTTTGTCACTTGGAGTGCATTTTTCCCTCCCTTCTAATGGCAAATCCGGCACTCATCATTCATGAATTGCCCCTAAACATAACATGTACTCTTCAGCATTTACCGCATCTGTCCTTCCTCAACATTCCTTTTAATAAAAAAAATTATTTTGCCATTTTTAATTATTTAAACCTTCAATCAAAAGTTTTTCTTCATTTTTTTTTTTTTATTTTTAGAAATTTTAATTTTGTTTTGTTTAAGTTTAATTTTACAAACTAAAAAAAAAACACTTAAGCACTAGTACCGGTACTCTAAGGATAAAGTTATAAATAGGTAGAAAAGTTAGTTATATGATTTAAATTAATATAATGATATAATTAAAATGGTTTATGTTGACTATATGAAAATTATACTAATTTTACGAACTTTTAGTCATTATTTGCAAGAATCTAAAATTCTATGCATTTTTCAACTTAGAAAATCATGACAATTAAGATTAGAGAAAAAAAAAACCACTAAGCATAGCTATGGTGACATATGTTTCGGTTTCCGCCACTTAACCATTATCAGACCAATTTATATTTTAACAATTGAAAATTTTTTTTTTTTTTTTTGTCAGAGGCCAGGATTGAACTATGAACCTTCAAAGTCAATCTCTCTGCATAGCGCATTTATCAATGGACTGCGCTATGTACTCTCAAAAAAATTGGTAGCTTAAGTGCCTATATTCATGTAGTGAGATTTTTGTTCTCTTTCCACCTTGTCATGACTCCTGATGTTGTTTGGTAAGGTCCAACCATTGGTTGTGAAATCAATACCGGTTTGTCATGTGGCTACTAGGGTTGCCAGTTGATCATGTATTGGCGTGTTTTCCATAATTAATTAAAATGGTTTATGTTGACTATATGAAAATTATACTAATTTTACGAACTTTTAGTCATCTAGAATCTAAAATTCTATGCATTTTTTCAAATTAGAAAATCATGACAATTAGGATTAGAGAAAAAAAAACACTAAACATGGCTATGGTGACATATGTTTCGGTTACCGCCACGTAATCATCATCAGACCAATTTATGTTTTATTTAATTTATTTTAAATTAAATGAAATAACAATTGAATATTTTTTTTTTTTTTTGTCTGAGGGCGGAATTGAACCTTCGAAGTCAATCTTTCTACATAGCGCATTTATCAATGAACTGCGCTATGTACTCTCAGAAAAATTGGTAGCATAAGTGCCTATATTCATGTAGTGAGATTTTTGTTCTCTTAATTAAAATGGTTTATGTTGACTATATGAAAATTATACTAATTTTTAGAACTTTTAGCCATTATTTTGAAGAATCTAACATTCTATGTATTTTTCAACTTAAAAAATCATAACAATTAGGATTAGAGTTAGTTTAGTGGTTTTTTCTTTAATCCTAATTGTCATGATTTTCTAAGTTGAAAAATGCATAGAATTTTAAATTCTTGCAAATAATGACTAAAAGTTCGTAAAATAATCATAATGATATAATATAATGAAGTAATATAATGAATTAAAAAAATATGTGTTAAAATAAGGATACTTATGCAGCAGCAGGTGATTTGGCTAATGGGTAGCTGTTGAAAATTTATTGACTGCGGTTGTTGACGTCACTGGCTGATGCTTTGGATGTTTTGTTTTGTTGCTGCCGGTGTTGAGTAATTTTTTGTGCAATTTTGATTTTGCCCAAATTTCATTTTTGTCACTTCTTTTCTTTTATTCATAATCTTTTACTGCTTTTTTTATATGCATATTTTTTATTTTGTATTTATTTCTTACTTTTGTGTTTTTCTTTCACATTTGTTCTTATTGTTTATGTTTTATCTTAGTTTTTTATTTTTGTCACATTTGAGTTTTTGCCACTGCTGGTTTTCTTTAAATCGTTTCTTTCCTGTCTATTTTTAAATTTTCTCTTTTTTATTTGTTTTTACGTTTATCTCAATTTCTTTGCCACATTTGATTTAAATTAAGTCTTATGCGGTATAAATTGTTGCTCTTATTATTTTTTTTTTATGTTTAATTGTCACTATTTTTTTCTCAGCTGCTCCTTCTGTTTTCGTTCTTTGCTTCGCACCGACAGCAAAATTCAGTAATAGAACGAAGCGCAAAATTGTGAAATGTGCTAGGTGACGTCGTCGTTCTGAAATCGCCGCAAAATGGTACACGAACTGTTGCCATTGATTTTTCCTTGTTTTTTGGTTTTTTTTTTCTGGTATGTCGCCGCTATTTTCCGTTGGTAGTTGCGCTTATACATAGGGTGACCAGATATGAAATAAAAGAAAACAGTACATCATGAAAAAAAAAAAAAACAGTATAATTCAAAAAAAAAACAGTACACATTTTTTTATTCAATTCATAACTATTATACAAAACATTTTAATGAAAAACAAAATGTAGAAACAATATAAAAACACCTAAAACTATGAGAACATAACAAAAATTATTGCATTTTTTGCAAAAGGTACAACTCTGACATATTGTTTTCTTATGTGCTATTAATTTGTGTCCTTATGTGCCCCCTTAAATGTGGGTTTAGCACTTCTAAATATAAATGTGTTCTTTTAATTAAAACAAAAAAAAAGTGAAAGTCTAATAAAGCTCTCAAAAACTTATTAGTATTTATCACTTTTTCGTATAAACTTCACAATTCTTTTTGTTTCCTCCACGGTTTTCAAGAAGTTATTGAATTCAATACAGTTAGATCCGTAATTAGTTTTTATAATCAGTTCACTTTCTAAATTTTTCAGTAAAAGCCTATTTCGTTCCTTTCTCCAATATGACTACATTAAACTGAATATTCTTTTAGAGGCAGCATTTGAATGAGGTATAGAAAAAATAAAATTGTACGTGTCGCCGACGTCCGAACCGAACCGTAATGCAACCGCACACAAAAATCATTTTTTTTCCTTATTTTTTCTTTCTCCCATTTCGTTGCAGAATGTCTTCTCCTTCACATTCAATTGTTGGAAATTTGTTGGAAGAGATGTGTTTGCAGACTGAGTCTGAGAATGCAGTGAGGAGTGCGGTCTTCCGGGTGATTCGTTACGATAGGTGTCGGCTGTGCTCGTCGGAGCATCGCCTTGCAGCAGGCCGGCAGTTCCTCGAAAATAACTTCGAGGAGCGATTGCGTGCAGTTTTGCTTCACCGCTACTACTCCAATTGCCTTTCCTCGGGGCACTTGAAGAGGGACTGTGGGAGCACATCACACCTTACTGCACTCTTATACCCGAGTGCGACCTCGCCAGTCTTCTTCCAAAAAGTCGCAAAAAAAGATCTGGCCGAAAAAATAAATTGCAGTGTGACCAGCAAACTTGTGCATACGCACCATCGGAGGAGAGGAGGTTTGATACCGGGCCTCGATCGTCCGGTAAAAGACCGCAGTCGTCAAGGCCACGTTCGACCTCGGCTAGGGCCCATTGTCCGAAACGGTCTTCTCCCTTTCTACCGTCCTTAATGACTACACAACGGCTAATGCCGTTGTTACCTACGGACATGGTGCGGATACTGGCCAACGGCCGTATAGTGACAGAGCGAGGGTTTATTGACTTGAGCTCACTAAAGACCTCTATTTCCAGGGCATTGGTAAGGAAGTGTCGTATACGAACCTCCCGTATGGATGGTAAAGATGTTTGTACGCTGCAGCTACGCGCAAGCTACGACAACAACAGGGTCAACGAGGTGATGGCTCGCGTTGATGCGGAACGCGAACTCGTGACTTCTTCCCGCAGTATTGACGACCGTATTCGAGAGCCGTATACTAACTTAAAACTCGAAGATCCCGCATTTTACAAAATAGGGCCGGTCCATATCCGACGGGGGGTAGATATCTACCCAAAGATTATGCTGGCAGGCGCTGCCTCTCAGGTTCCGGGCAGACGCTGGTGCAAAACACTATCTTCGGATATGTTCTGTCAGGACCCAGTTCCTGGTAATCTTCCCCGAAGGTTAGCCGATAATTAGCGATGAGATTGCTTTTGATCTTTTTTTCCTTCTTTTTATACCCTACACCCAGGGTATATTCACTTTGTCCTTCCGTTTGTAACGCAGAGAAGGAAGCGTGGCAGATATAGAAAAGTATATATATTCTTGATCAGCGTCACCTCCTGAGCCGATATAGCCATGTCAGTCTGTCTGGCTGGCTGTACGTGGAAATATTTTTTACGGGAAAATAACAATGATAATTCAATAAAATTTGGTACGTTGGCTTTGTCGTAAAAGTTAGCTCGTGGGATAGAAAATGAGCGAAATCGGTGAACGGACACGCCTACCTCCCATACAAAAAATATATTCAAAATGCAACTTTCGTAGTATTTTACGACAATTCAACCAAAATACACTTAAATACCAAGAATTATTAGCGCAAGCTTTGAGCAAAAACTGGGTGAAATCGGCCAAGAGGGCGTGGCACCTCCCATAAAAGCAAAAGCTTCAGAACGGTATACTGAAAGAGTTTTTTGGGATAATCCAACTAAATTTCATTCATATACTAAAGACTATAAATGCACGCTCTGAGCTAAAACTAAACGAACTCGGACAAGACAGCGTGGCACCTCCCTTATAAGCAAAAGCTTCAAAAAGCTATACTTAAAACGTTTTTTGAGATAATCCAACCGAATTTCACTCAGACACTAAGAACTATAAATGCACGCTCTGAGCAAAAACCGGGTGAACTCGGAAAGAAGGGCGTGGCACCTCCCATAAAAGCAAAATTTTCAAAATACTGCAGTGTAGGGTATTTAATGTTTGGCCAGGCCAAAGGTTACACCCTTACTAGTTTTTTTTTTCTATTTTCTCGTTTCAGGGTTTTTTGACGTTGCATTCCTGCAAAGCGGGCGGAATTTGGTATGGAAAAAGGGTTAAGAATAACTAACGATAACAAGACTATTATATTTTTAAGTGGGAGGTGCCACGCCCCTAAATGGAAATACTGGGAGCCGCCCACTTAAAAATATAATGGTGATATTAGTATCAACCCTATCTATGTACCAAATTTCATAAAAGTCGATGCATCGGTTTACGCGCGAGTGCGTTTTTTCCATTTAAGGGCATGGCACCGCCTACTTTTCAAAGAAAGAAAGTCCTATGTACTGTTCCTTCTCACAACCTTTCCAATAAAAAATCCATCGAATATGATGAGATTTAGGCATAGAAACATAAATTTCAGATTAATCAGACCTATCATTGTATCCATCGTAGATACGAATTTCGTGAGGTCTACGAAAAGGCTTTTATTGATTTCAACAAATTTCTAACGTAACTTCGAAATTCATGGAGTTTGAAGTACATCTTAAATAAAACTATGATATTTCTTCGGTAGTTGTATCTATACAATTTATAACATTTTTGTAGTCACCGTTGTCAATACCCATTTCGAAAAAAATTTCTACCACGCCCTAACTTCGTATGGAGGGTAGGCGTGTCCGTGAGCTAATTTTGTCTAGGTCTTTTATTTTATGAGCGTCGTTCATACAAACCCGTCCACTGTGGGATGGTGTAATCTACAAAAACTGAACAAATTAATGTCAACTCAAAACGCTGCAAGAGTCTAAGAAAAAAATTTAATACACTTTTATTAGGATTTATTTTAAATTTCAAGTAACTTCTGCAGGTAACTCCATTGCAATAACACTATTTGCAGACGGATTTTGATAATACTTTTGTTTGTTAGAAGTCGATTTATATTTTTTTACATCTTGGATTTTATCAAAAGGATATACAAATTCTAAGGGTAAATTATTTGAACAATCTAGTCCGGAAACAGTCCTGATTTGAGAATTCGATTTAAGTGAGTCAAGCTCATGTGATTCAGAATTGATGAATTCACCTACTCCTGAGGTGGAGAGCGTGAGTAATTGTTCTCCTGCAATAACCTGATTTTGCTTGCTGAAATTAACCAATATTAATATATCATTTACTTTAAATGTGGTACTTGGAACTTACCGGTCATAGAATTTAGCTCTGTTATCCGCAGAGCGTTTATTCCTCGTAAACTTTAAGAAAGTGAATTGCATAAATCCATGCTGTGGTCCAATATTTTGAAGTAAGCTCATCAAAAAAAATGTAGCGTATATCCAACTAACACTAGTAACTACCACAAGAAAAATTCCTATTTGTATGTATGGAAGTACTTTGGAAAACAACATCACTGCTCCTGCAATTCCTGTTGTAAAAGCTGCCATAGCTGTTGGACCAATAATACGTGATAAAGAATAACGTGCAGCCGCTTCACGATCTCTTTCGGGTGACATGCTATAGTGTACGCTATAGTGAAGACTATAATCCACTGCCAATCCAATGGCTGTACTCACAGCTACACTTTCCAGTACATTCAATTTCCAACCGAGCAGTATAAGCACCGCAACTGTCGTAAATATTGTAAATAACACTGATATAACAGCATAAAGAGAAATAAGAACATTCAGTGTCACCAAAAGCAGCACGCCTAAGCAAACTCCCATAGCTACAAGAATTGCGACGATCGTTCCTTTCGATAATGTATCTTGAACATCGAAAAATTTTAGTTCACTTATAAACCATCCCCCACGCATTTCATCAGGAGCGTCTTTTAGTTGTTCATTGAACCAGTTTTCAACTATTTTTACAAAGTTCTTAATTTCATGATACGATGTTGAGAGTGAAACATTTGATTCGAACTCTATTACTAAAGCCTTTACTATTGGTGTAGAAATTGTAGTTGCATTAGGGTACAATTGTTCTTTTAATCCAGATTTGATTTGGTGATTTTCTCTTAGTAAAGAAAATTTCGGTCCAGCGGCACTGGGTAAAAAGAATTCTCTAGGAGTCGCATACAATGAAGATATACTTTGTGGTAAACATAGTTCGAACACCTGCGACTTATATGGAAATTTAGAAATGTCACAACATGGCGTTCGATCCGTCCCATCCATGCTGTCAATGCACCTGGTAAATAATAAAAAAATAGAAAAGAAGGTACATACTATCATACTCAATTGCGTATAATTATATGACACTTACATACGATTCATAAAAGAAACAAAATTTTCAATAAAGCAGTTAGGCAGCAATAAGCCTAGTGTCAACTGGTAAAATTGTTGTTCCTTCAATTTTTCACAAAAATTAAGTAACCAGACTTGAGCAGCTTTTGTAGATATATTAAAATTATTGTCGTAGTGGAGGCTTCCATATGAATATGGATTAGAATAGTCACCATCATCTTGTGGTAGAATTCCCCAAACAAATCTTAGCGGCAATTTAAAATTTTCGTAAGCCTAAAAAATATAATTATATTGATTATTATCGCAAGTACGTTCGAAATCATTCTTGAGTTTAATAAATGTACATATGTTAACGTTAAACAACACCGTGTTCAGCTTAAAATCGTTCAAACTAAACTTAAGAACATAAACAAAAATTTATAATATTTGTATAAAGGCCAATTGCCAATCAAGTGGAAATAAAAATACAAATTTATTTTTCCTTTTAAATATATTATTTTTCAAAGTTCACCTTATTTTCTCTAAAGCAAAGAAAATTTAGACTGAGGAGAAATCTAAACTCCATACTTCTATTTGACTTGAGGCCATTTTTTCAAATATGTACAACCATTTGCGATGTGATTGCATTGAATTTCACATATTTAACTAAACAGGATCTCTTTAAAAAAATATCGACTCAGGAATAATACGACTTTAAAGATTCATTTACCTTGTTTATACGATGTTTTAATTCGAACTTACTCGAACCATGTTATATGGAAACGTATGTATAAACGCTATCTCAATCCGTATCGAAATTTTTAAACGTGTCACCATAAATCGCCTTTTCAATTCGAATTAAGCATTGCGGAACCATGTTAAGTGTCTTTATAAACACATGTGAACGGCAACACGGTTTGTAACAACTGTTTTATAAGAAAACAGGTTTGACAAATGTCATTTAAAATTAATATTTTCAATTGAATTGAGCAATTTTTTTGAAACGTGATATAATTTGGTATAAATAATGGAAAAATTAAAGAAAAAAGATGTTTGGAACGACAAGGGATCTCACCAGATGCTTTGCATAATAAATGAAAAGTATATTATGCATTTAATGAACGGCAAAGTTAAACGGAATAAAGCCATATATGAAAATATTTTCATTGATTTGCAAAAAAAAGATATGATTGATTCTTAAAACTTGTTGTCAAAGTGCAATCCTTTTTTTCCGCATTTGGTTCATTAAATAAAATAACATATATTCAATTTCTTTAGAGGATATCAACTCAAGAATAGAAAAAGCAAAAGGCGCGTTTGCTCAACTGAACAAAATATGGTCTTCTTCCGTTATATCCACCAAAACGAAAATGCGCATTTTTGATTCGAATGTGAAATCGGTTTTGTTCAATGGGTGCGAAACATGGCTTGTTACTGAACAACTAACGAACAAGCTGCAAGTATTGGTCAACAAATACTTAAGGCGTATACTAAAGATTTGGTGGCCTCGCACTATATCAAATGCCGAGCTACAACAACAATGCAATCAGAGGGCTATAGCAAACGAGGTCAAGCTGCGCAAATGGGGATGGATTGGTCACACTCTACGGAAACCACACAGCGAAGTTTGTCGCCAGGCTCTTGAGTGGAATCCACAAGGCAGTAGAGCACGTGGTAGACCTAAAACCAACTGGAAAAGGTCGCTGGAAAAGGAAATCCAAGAATCGGGAAAGTCGTGGCAAGAGATCAAAGTCATCGCAAGGGATCGCGACGAATGGAGATGTTTCATATTGGCCCTATGCTCCTCCTAGGAGTTAAAGGAAAATACATACATACATACAATTTCTTTATTTTCCATATTTACGATTTCACGAACTTCAAATTCTGACAGCTGATTTTGTAACACGCTATAAAGAGTATGTCAATCTGATACACTTCTTTTGATTGGTATAAACGCTCACATTTTAAGCGTGCTACGTTGAAACGAGTTTATTTGATACCGTATTTCGTGTCGTATAAACAAGATAATTGTGGTGAAAAAAAAGTCTGGGAGCAATGACAATGAATAATTACGCACATCCGCGCGATTTAAGGCAAACAAATTTTTCTATAGGATTTTGATGGGAGATATCTCATTTTCTTCGCAGATTTACGCTGATTTCAAATTCGAAAGAATTTTTAAAATTCCAATTTTTTTTCTAAATCGAATTAAGTGATTTTTTAGAACAAAATTTTTGACCATTTTTTTTAAAGACCAAAAAAAAGTTATAACCTTTTGAAAATGAGAGTGTTTTTGTTGGTAGTTTGCACACTAAAATCTATAGATGCCAGGCAGGAAAAAATTTAAAATGAACTGTTGTGAACTGAAGAAAAGGTGTCAAATTCCTAGTACTTACTAAATAAGAAAAAAAGTTTTGAAAAAAGGTTCATCAAGGACTTTTTTTTTTTAAATGATGGGAATGAAATGTACTTTTATCTCAACTTTTTATAAATCTGCGTTTTTGTTTATTTTTTTAAAGTTTTAATTTTATAAAACGCATGCATACATTTGCATCTAAGTTTTGCACCTGATAACGTTAGCATTTTGTTTGGGAAACCGGCAAAACTGTTCCGATTTTAATGATTTTTTTTTTTTTAAATGAGGGGAATGATATATACTTTCATCTCAACTATTTAAAAATGTGCGTTTTTGTTGATTTATTTAAAATTTTAATAACATGAAATGCGAGCATATTTTTGCAAACGGCTATAGAGATTTTAACGAAATTTGGTATAATATTGTATACTAGTATAGCATATGTGCCCTTCTAGAGTAATTAAAAAAATTTGGCACTCGCATAAAAAGTCGTGGCCCCATGTAAAATTAATAAAAAAGAAAACATAACTTTTTTAAAATTATTGAAAACAACAACTAATAAAGATTTTTGAATTAACAGTTACTTGTGCGAGGGTTTTTTTTTGCAAATCTAAAAAATTATACTAATTTTAAGAACTTTTAGTCATTATTTGCAAGAATCTAAAATTCTATGCATTTTTCAACTTAGAAAATCATGACAATTAGCATAAGAGAAAAAACTACTAAACATGACTATAGTGACATATGTATCGGTTACTGCACCGTAACCATCATCAGACCAATTTATGTTTTATTTAATTTATTTTAAATTAAATGAAATAACAATTGAAAAAGTTTTTGAACTTTTTTGTCTGAGGCCGGGATTGAACTAGGAACCTACGAAGTCAATCTCTCCAAATAGCGCATTTAACAATTGATTGCGCTATGTGCCCTCAGAAAAATTGGTAGCTTAAGTACCTATATTCATATAGTGAGATTTTTGTTCTCTTTCCAACAACAACAGAAGTCATGACAAAGTGGAAATTTTCATATAGTCAACACAAACCATTTTAATTAATTATGGAGAACATGTGCAACTGGCAAGACTAGTAGCCACATGACAAACCGGTATTGATTCCACAACCAATGATTGGGCCTTAATAAATAACAACAACAGGAGTCTTGACAAAGTGGAAAGAAAACAAAAATGTCACTACATGAATATAGGCACTTAAGCTACCAATTTTTCTGAGGGCACATAGCGCAATCCATTGATAAATGAGCTATTTAGAGAGATTGATTTCGTAGGTTCCTAGTTCAATCCCGGCCTCAGACAAAAAAGTTCAAAAAATTTTTCAATTGTTATTTCATTTAATTTAAAATAAATTAAATAAAACATAAATTGGTCTGATGATGGTTACGTGGCAGTAACCGAAACATATGCCACCATAGCTATGTTAAGTAGTTTTTTCTCTTATCCTAATTGTCATGATTTTCTAAGTTGAAAATGCATAGAATTTTAGATTCTTGCAAATTAAAGGTCTGCATAAGTTAAATCATTAACCGATATAACTGTTACCGAAAGCAATAGATTACGTTAAAAAACGCAATCGTTTTTTTTTTTTTTTCTACGTACTTCAGTTACCTAGTTATTCATATCTCTTTTAACTATAACTAGCTGTACGCATAATATGCGTAAACGATTATAACAATTATTTTTTTATAGCTATTGAGATTGTAGGCAAAGTTGCCAGCTTGTGACAATTAGGGTAAGGGAGGGAAATATGGACCACCCATCTTTCTTTTTTAAATAAAACCCAAAAAACATAAAACAAAACAATTAATTTTATGTCATTCAGTAAAGGAAACAATTTACCTTTATTCTGATTCACTTTTAGATAAATATCTCATCAGGATAAAGAAAAAAAAATTAAGAAACTGAAAATACTCAAAATGAAGATAAAAAAAAGTGTAGTGTATATGGACCATATAGTCCATTTGGTATAGAAGTTGCATATAAAAATGTCATTTCCACATTCGGCGCATTTTTCATGACTCCAAGAACGTCAGATTACACATTCAACCTAAAATTCGCCAAGTCGATCTTCTGAGTAAAGGGTATTACATTGTATGCATTTTTTGTCATTTTTTTCCTTTGTAGTTAACGAATTACATATAATGACCATCAGACTCGTCATGAAAACTGCAACTAGATTCCCCATCTGAAAAAGATAATAAATACATTTGTTTTTGAGGCTTTTTTCTTTGGTGGTTCATATTACCCGCAGCACGTGTTGGTGAAATAAATGGTTTTTTTATCAAAAACTCTTTTGGTTAATGAACTTATTTGCGTTGATAAATTATAAATGGTATTCACTGACTTTATATAATTAACCATTTATTTAAAAACGCGATGTGTTTAAAGTGAAATAATGAAATATACTCACTAGAAAAAAATTATCACTGATCTTTTTTTTTAGAAAAATCAACTTTACAGAAACATGCGACTTCACCGAACGCTAAAATCGCCCTATTATAAGCTTTAGGTATTAGCGTTAAGTTTGAACATGAATAATGGTAAATCCTATGTATGCAGTGGGAAATAACCGTGTGGTCCATATTACCCACGTAGTCCATATTTCCCTCCCTTATCCTACGCCAAAATTAGAAATTTATTTTTTTAATTTGGTTGTCATTGTTTAAATTTTATTGCACCAATCGATGGGGAAAGGTCGAAAATAGATTTTGGACATGACCAGGGGCGTCTCCGATCCTTCTAAGTGACCGATTTGGGCCCATTTTTGTAAAAAAATTGTATTGCACCAATCGATGGGGAAAGGTCGAAATAGATTTTGGACATGACCAGGGGCGTCTCCGATCCTTCTAAGTGACCGATTTGGGCCCATTTTTGTAAAAAAATTTATTGCACCAATCGATGGGGAAAGGTCAAAAATATATTTTGGACATGACCAGAGGAGTCCCCGACCCCTCTAAGTGACCGTTTTAGTCCTTTAGAAAGGTCGGGGACTCCTCTGGTAAGGTTCAAAATATATTTTCGACCTTTCCCGATCGATTGGTGCAATAAAATTTTTTCACCGAAATGGGCCCAAATCGGTCACTTAGAGGGATCGGAGACGCCCCTGGTCATGTCCAAAATTTATTTTCGACCTCTCCCGATCGATTGTTGCAATAAAATTTGTTTACAAAAATGGGCCCAAAACGGTCACTTAGAGGGGTCGGGGACACCTCTGGTCATGTCCAAAATTTATTTTCGACCTTCCCCATCGATTGGTGCAATAAAATTTTTTTACAAAAATGGGCCCAAAACGGGCACTTAGAGGGGTCGGGGACACCCCTGGTCATGTCCAAAATTTATTTTCGACCTTTCCCCATCGATTGGTGCAATAAAATTTTTTTTACAAAAATGGGCCCAAAACGGTCACTTAGAGGGGTCGGGGACACCCCTGGTCATGTCCAAAATTTATTTTCGACCTTTCCCCATCTGTTTGGTCGGGCACCAAACTTGTTTTTTTTGTATTTAAAAGTACTTATAAAGGTAACAATACCTGTTTTGCCCACTGTAGGGACGATGTAGCGCTTCGAATCTAGACGGCGATACCCTTTCGACGGGAGATGTAAATCTACTGGCTTAACAAGGAACCAAGCCAGTTGATGCAGTCGCTGGAGGCGATGAGATTATGACCCACGATATACGCTGTTTTCCTGTGAGATGGGAACCACTGTCGAACTCCACTTTGGAGTAATATAATAAAACACCTTTTTGTGTTTGTTAGTCTGTTTACAGCACTTTATTTTTAAGCTTACTTTTAATTTACTTAGTTTTTAGAAATCTATACAAGTTTTTTAGGAAAAATTTGCTGATTGCAGCTTGCTTTAATATTCAACGAAAAACAGAATATTTTTCTGTATTCGTTGATCAAAAAACTGATCGAAAGTTGTCAGCAATGGTTTTTACACCAGAGCGAGCGAGACGGCTATACTTTCGGCAGTCAGGTACCAAATACTGAAGACGGGTAGGGTTGCCATCATTTAGATGAAAAACATGGATTTTTGTAAAGATTTACAAGGGGTGGTTTTATGTATCCGTATAAACACGATACATTTTTCTTTTATTTATAAAGGTTTACGTTTCCGCGTAAACATACTGCCCGCCTTGCAGTATCTGCAACAAAGATGGATTGCTTATGATTTTTATACAATTAAATACCAATAAATTACAAGTAAATTAATTCAAAATTTGGGTATTAAAAGATAAATTTAAGAATACACTAGTACATTAGACATGAGCATAATCATATTGAATACGAGAAAAGTAATAACATTTTTGCTTTTAGCTGAATTTAGTCTACTTTTTTTAATTTAAATACACTTTATGCCTTTCTGGCTTTTTGAATTATAGAGCGAATTCATTTTATAATGGAGTTTCAAGTTATAAAATTTTTAATTTGTAGCAACTTTGTAAGAATTCTATTTAGGCTTATTTTTTATACAAAATTTTTAGTTTATGTCTAAGATATTTCAAAATTAAAAGAAAGAAGTTAACTAAGTTAAATTTCTTAAATTTAAATTTTCATTTGTGGGCTTCGAGTTCATCTTAGTTTTGAGTTAAAATATTGATGACTTTTACGTAAGTCATAGTAAATTTTTACAATTTTCATAATACGTTGCTTGTGATGACCTTAAGCCAGAGAAAGAGTATACTTTAGAGTGAAATTGATCGATAGGCAATTTTCTAAAACAAATGGGTTGAAATTCATACAAGAGATTATTCAAAATGAGTATTGGGTTTGAAATAAGCACATTTCAGAAAACATGTACGTTTTTCGAAGACATGAAGAGTATTTATATGAAGAACGCGAATTCCTGTATAACCGCCGTGGTGGATTTTTCGTGGTTTCCATTTCGAGCAACACAGTGTTTCCCTTCGCATGATTACGGGGTCTTCGGTATTAGCTTCAGTTGTTGGTATCTTCCCACGGGGACAGAATTCAACACTTGTATTAGTGAAAAGGTGTGATGTGGTTTCCCACTCAGGGGGCAAACCAGCCATTATTTGTCCATGATAGCGCTTTCTGATGATAGCATGGGTTTTACAAATGAAGAAATACAGTTGATTTAAATTTTTCATCTTCAGTATCCGAGACTCTTGGTGGAACGGTCGATGATCAGGATTTTCGTCATGATGGAAAAGATGGTGAACAACTTTCACAAGTATATATGAATATCGACTTCGATACATGAGTATAGTGTTTTCTCGAACCAAGAGTGGAATCAGAGCTAAATATTCAATTTTTGATTCAATGACTTTGATCAAGAGTAAATGAAAGTAATTTTTAGGGTAAAAAATTTGCTGAGATAATCTTATGAGTCTCATTTTTGCAAATTTAAGCTCCTCGAATGAGATTTCTTTTGAGGTATAACAACATTTTGAATCGGCAGTTCGAAGAGTTTGATTAAAAAATCGAAAAATATATGCAGTGGCATGTAATGCTTTATGTAATGAGATACGACTTTTGAAAATATTCATTTTCACCGCCGAGCTAGTAATAAAATATTTAATGGGTCTGCCTTCTAGCTTAGTACAATTTTTCACTAAAAGTGAAGTTATTAGAAATTTAGATTTTTGAATATAGAGCCAAGGAGGATCATCGCACCAGAGCTCACTTTTGCAGTCCGAAGGATGTAGCCCCCGGGTCGTAGATCGACAGGATTGTCCCTTATATTGGTATGAGAGTTTGTGCTTTCACTTTTTTGTTTTAGCTTAGCATGGTGGATTAGATAAAAAGAAACATTTCTTTTAACATTTTTGGGTTCGATTTTGATAATTTTACCACGCTTAAAATACTCAAATATGACATCATACTGAGATTTAATTCTGAAGTTTTTAAAGAGTGGTTTTTTGCTTCGAAAAAATTGATTTCGAGCAATGAATTTCGATTGTCCTAAAGATTTAGAGTAAGGAAAATCTATTTTAAAGGGTGAATCAAGGTTATATCGGACATTCACGTTTGCCCTAGTGGATTTTTTGTAAATTTGCTCACAAATTTTATCGGCATTGGAGACTGAGTGGTTTTGTGGTATTTCAGGTTGCTCGTTCAGAGGTATTTCTGATAAATACGAGGCAACCGTTAAAGGGTGCAATTGTTGCTGAGCTGGCACTGGTCCTGTAAGGATCCATCCAAATATGGTTTCTTGGCTAATAAGAGAGTCAAAAATATTCTTTTGAACTCTACCAAGAAGGAGTGTAGGGTATAAGTCGCCGCCAATGAGCAAATCTACTTCTGAACTTTGATTGAAATGTGAGTCAGAAAATTCACAGGTACGTGTCCCTGAAAAGTCAGAGATGTTAAAATTAAAAGATGGGGAATTCTCCGCCACTTTTGAAACCACCAAAGCAATCACTTCGATCGGGATATTCCTGCAGAGTAGAGGGCCGATATGGAAGGAAGCCATAAAAGTTGGTTGTGTATGAGCTATGCCATTTAGTCCGGTTATTTGGGCTGAAATGGCCTTTGTAGGAAGGTTTAGTAAACGTTGCATGCGTTTTGAAACAAACGTGCACTCAGACGCTGGGTCAATCAAAGCGCGAGCTTTATAATTGGATCCCATAATATAAATTTCAATTAAATACGTGTCAAGGATAACTTTCCTTTTGACTGGAGTAAAACAAGAAATAATTTTTATTACAGGGTTTGTTGTCATTGACAATTCATCCGGATTAGTCGGATTTTCAACAGTGGACTGTATAGTAGAGGTATAAGTGACAGCAGAACTATGTGCCTTGTCACTTTTATTTTGAAGGAAATGTTTATGAGAATAAATATTCTTATTAGACAATTTTTCTGATGCAGTCAGAATTTGAGAAGTGGACTGTATTTTATGAGTATAAGTTACAGCAGAAATATCTGCATTGTCACTTTTAGGGTGAAATTTGGTTTTATTTGAATAATATAGATTATTCGAGGCTATTTGACTCGTTGAATAATTTTCCCTATGCAGCAGTGAATGGTGTTTCTTAACTTGCGGTAAATTTTCCAATGCAGGTTCAAGGGCAGTTTGATCAAGTGGTGAGATATTTGAATTCGGTACTTGTGGTACGTGTGTTTCGTCAAGTGTTCCTAATAAGGCGCATAATTCATCTAACGTTTCTAAGTATGCGCATGCCACAGAATCATAATCGTTGGCCTCTAGAAGCGCTTTCACTGGGTCTTCAGATGAATATGTGGACACTACTTCGTCATATAAAGACGCATATTCTTCCCAATATCGATCGAGTAAAATTTTTAGAAAACTCAAAAAGCTTTTTGTCTGCTTTTCTTCTTTTGTTTTTCGCATATTAAAGGAAAAATTTAGAATAGCTACTTTTCGGTTTGATAATTTCATTAGCTTCTGTTCCATTTCGAATTTAAAGCTGTAAGAAAAGTCAAAAACAATAACGAAAACCTTTTTGAGTTAGTGATGCACTGCGCGGGGTCAAAATCGTAGCAATGCTTATGCAAACGATTCAAATATCGTTACAAAAAATCACAAAACTGCTTAGCATCCGCGAACTTGAGTAAAAAATATCACTGATCAAAAATCACGAAATGGATTGTAGCAACAAACCTTATACAATGTACGAAAATTTCGCAAAATGGTGTAGAGTACCACGCTGTATTTTATATAACCTTGAACGGTATTCAAATTACTCAGCAATATAAAATACGATTTAACCTTGAATAATACCAAAGGTTACGAGTTAAGAAAACACGAGTTAGTGTGATAACCTTGAGCAGTTTCAAAAGTTAAACACAAATGGAAACTAACTGTTAATAGCAAACACGAGGGTCTGTGTTAACCTTGCGCACTTGCAAAGGTTAAACACATGTAAAAATTTCGCGGGAAAAATCCGAAATTTCGCGGGAAATATGCCGGGGCCCGTGAAAATTTAACAAAATTTTAACAAATATCCTTGACAGGGGCCGGCCACAAGAAGGCCGAAGGACCAAATGTTTGGTCGGGCACCAAACTTGTTTTTTTTGTATTTAAAAGTACTTATATATACAAAGGTAACAATACCTGTTTTGCCCACTGTAGGGACGATGTAGCGCTTCGAATCTAGACGGCGATACCCTTTCGACGGGAGATGTAAATCTACTGGCTTAACAAGGAACCAAGCCAGTTGATGCAGTCGCTGGAGGCGATGAGATTATGACCCACGATATACGCTGTTTTCCTGTGAGATGGGAACCACTGTCGAACTCCACTTTGGAGTAATATAATAAAACACCTTTTTGTGTTTGTTAGTCTGTTTACAGCACTTTATTTTTAAGCTTACTTTTAATTTACTTAGTTTTTAGAAATCTATACAAGTTTTTTAGGAAAAATTTGCTGATTGCAGCTTGCTTTAATATTCAACGAAAAACAGAATATTTTTCTGTATTCGTTGATCAAAAAACTGATCGAAAGTTGTCAGCAATGGTTTTTACACCAGAGCGAGCGAGACGGCTATACTTTCGGCAGTCAGGTACCAAATACTGAAGACGGGTAGGGTTGCCATCATTTAGATGAAAAACATGGATTTTTGTAAAGATTTACAAGGGGTGGTTTTATGTATCCGTATAAACACGATACATTTTTCTTTTATTTATAAAGGTTTACGTTTCCGCGTAAACACCATCGATTGGTGCAATAAATTTTTTTTACAAAAATGGGCCCAAAACGCTCACTTAGAGGGGTCGCACAGTGTCGCGAGCCCATATATAGTGCGGCCAAAACTAGTAAACGTTATCCAATTTTGATGAAATTTTGCACAGTGATAGTTTTTGGTAACATTATGAAAACTTTAGAAAATGGGAGTGGTCCGCCCCTTTTTAAGTCAACTCTTAGTATAAAAGTATTAGTATCGGGTGATTTTTTTTAAAGGTTTTTGATACAATTAAAAAGGCTAAATATTAAGCTTTTAAATGCTTTTTGATTTTTTTCGATCGGATAAGAAGAAAAAAAGTTGTAGCAGTTATAACTTAAAATTAAAGTGAAATATTTCAATTTAGGAAATTCACTCATTTAAGAAAGCAAAAAAGAAGACTCTTATTTAAAAATATTGAACTTTAAAGCTAGGCAATTAAAAAGATAAAATTTTAAGCTGTAAAATGCTTTTTGATATACTCTGATCGGTTATGAAACAAAAAAGTTATGGACGTTAGAGTTCGAAGTTAATATGATATATTTACAATTTTGGTACTCGCTCGTTTAAAAAAACCAAAATAATTACTTTTCAAAATTACTTATCTCGGTCAATTTTTATGCGAGAAAGATGCTTTAAAAACCGAAATGTGCAGAATTGCAACAGCTTTAATTTTTGTTAACATTTTTTTTTCCGACTAACAGTTTTTAAGTTATTTGTCAAAAATTTACCTTTTTGATCTTTAAACCCCTAAAAAAAGGGTTAAACCCACTGTTGAGCTAAGAACTTTTTTTTTGTAAGGTAACTAACCCAATAAACATCTGTGTCAAGTTTCAAGCCCGCAGCAATTTTTTTCTTTAAGATATTTTATTTTACTCTCCTATGAATATCAATTTTTTATTGAATTTTAATCGAGGTTACTTTAGAAAATTAACGAAAAAAAAAAAATTGGGGCACATTGGGGCACTTTTTTTTTTATCTGCTTATACATTGTACTTCTTTCTTTTGTATCTAATCAAGGCAATAGGGTCTTTTGCGTCATTCTTTTTTTATGGTCTCCCAAAGTTTTCTTTAGAGTTCAGAAATAAGCAAAAAAACATATGTCCAATAAAAATAACTGTAAGCAAGAGGTTAATGCAAAAATCTGCTCAAAAATTGCTTACTACATAGGAAAAATGTCATTTATTCCTAAAAAATTAGTTTTAACTAAGGTATTTAGTAAAATAGGCCTGCTTTAGATTTAAGAATCATAGAAAGAAATTTTATTTTTTTGTGGCATTTATTCTATCCTTCTAAAACTCAAAGTTTACGAGGCTCGTGTAACTATGCTATTAAGATATATTAATTTTTTTTTTTAATTTCTATTAGTTTAAGTATACTTAACAATATGCCATCCTTGATAGGTTCATATTCAAGACTTTAACTTTGACCTTTTGGCCGCACTCGCGACACTGTGGGTCGGGGACATCCTTGCTCATGTCCAAAATCTATTTTCGACCTTTCCCGATCGATTGGTGCAATAAATTTTTTTTACAAAAAAGGGCCCAAAACGGTCACTTAGAGGAGTCGGGGACACCCCTGGTCAGGTCCAAAATTTATTTTCGACCTTTCCCCATCGATTGGTGCACATGTTTAGCCAAAAGTTAACTTTATTTTTTTATTTACAATTTATTTCACAATTACCACCTTCTGGCAACGCCTTTTCGTATAAGTAAATTCTCTCTTTCTTATCCAATAGATTTAACCGATAACACTATGCAACAGCCAAATCTCCCAGTGAATGCCACTATCCATTTCATATGTAAAATGGGCTGCTGATTCCGAAAATTGCATTATTTTTTTTTTTCGTGTCGGTTTCGAGATATCGGTCATTTTCGGTTTTCGGACCAAAAAAAAAAGATAGTTCCATTTAAATACAAATATCTCAAGAACTAATTTTTGTATTCAAATGTATTATATGTCATATTAAAGGTAATTAAATTACCTACAAATGATATTCGCATCACATTTTGGTTGGTTTGTTAGTTTCGGCGAAATAAATTGATTTCTAAAAAAAACATTTTTTTTTTCGAAAAAATTAACAAAAAATCAAAATAAACTGCAGATTTATACAAGAAGAAATAACTTTTTTAGAATTTTTTTTGTTTTTGTATCATAGACTATATATTTGTGAAGAAAATAAGATACCACTTAAAAAAATCGATGGGAAAATGCAAAAGTTGTATACAATTCATTGATAAATTACTAAAATGCGTTTTTGCCTATTTTTTTCGGTTTTTTTTAGTAAACTGTCGATAATTTGAAACTTTTTGTAAAACACATGAGAAAATCCAAAAAATTCTTTAAGTTAGCGTTAAAAGAAAATACCCGTGTCTCGTCGTTTTTCTCCAGCACGTCAGATTTTTTTTTAATCGATTTTTGAAGTTTTTTAATCCACTGTACATGAAAAAACAAAAATAACGCATTCTTTTGTTAAATCGATGCAAATAACTATATGATCCTTACATTTGAGGATCAGTAAACTTATGCAGGATATTACGAGGAATATTTTTGTAGACAATTTTAACCCTCTAAATTATAAAAAAGTTATTTCTTCTTGTATAAATCTGCAGTTGATTTTGATTTTTTGTTAATTTTTTCGAAAAAAAAATGTTTTTTTAGAAATCAATTTATTTCGCCGAAACAAACAAACCAACCAAAAAGTGATGTGAATATCATTTGTAGGTAATTTAATTACCTTTAATATGACATATAATACATTTGAATACAAAAATGAGTTCTTGAGATATTTGTATTTAAATGGAACTATCTTTTTTTTTGGTCCGAAAACCGAAAATGACCGATATCTCGAAAACGACACGAAATAAAAAAAAAAAAATAATGCGATTTTCGGAATCAGCAGCCTATTTTACATATAAAATGAATAATGGCATTTCCTGGGGAAAAAATTTTTACTCATTTGTTGCATAGTGTAATTACGTAGTACGTATGCGTACACATGTTTCGGTTTTTTATTTTACTTTTTAACTTGTAGCTGTTTAGCTTAAAAAAATTGTACGCATAACTTATCTAACCGAAAACTGAATGAGTACGTAAACAAGTAATTTTTTGGTAACTGTGCAGACCTTTATTGCAAATAATGACTAAAAGTTCATAAAATTAGTATAATTTTCATAGAGTCAACATAAACCGTTTTAAATCTAAAAAATCACATTTGGTTTTGCCATTGTGTCTTTTAAAATCTTGCGTCCACACAGTGTGTGGAGAAAACACAACAACAAAACACACCGTAAGACTGTGCAACGAACGCAGTTTGCTCGAACCAACTCGCAGTTCGAGCAATTTCAACAGAAATTTCAGTTCGATCAGAAGTGCTGCACTCTAGTGAGGTTACCGGACATAGTTCCAACGGACATAATCCCCACTTCGTAAATGGGGATTATGTCCGAAAATCCCCATCATAATCCCCATTTTGGTCATGGGGGTTATGTCGAAAAATTTGATTAAGATTGACCAAAATTTTTGCAATAATCCATTTAAAAAATTTATGTAGTGTTTGATGTTATAGACTGATCCGCGGCAGAAGGCCGCCGCGAAGCCGGTGTTGGATTTTTGGGAGTTTTAAGTCTTGAACTGCGGCCGCAGGCCCCCTACTTACCCCTACTCTTATGTAAAATTACTTTGGCTTGCAAACTAGGTGTTGGATATATTATAGACTGATTAGCGGGTGAAGGCCGCCGCAGAAACGGTATTGGAATTTTTATATAGACCGAAAACTTTAATTAAGATTGAACAAAATTTTTGCAATATTCTATTTAAAAAATTTATATAGTGTTGGATGTTATAGAATGATCCGCGGCCGAAGGCCGCCGCGAAGCCGATGCTGGATTTTTGGGAGTTTTAAATCCTGAGCTACGGCCGCAGGCCGCCCACTTACCCCTACCCTTATGTAAAATTACTGTGGTTAGCAAACTAGGTGCTGGATATATTATAGACTGATCAGCGGGTGAAGGCCACCGCGAAAACGGTATTGGAATTTTTGGGAGTTGTAAATCCTGGGCTGCGGCTGTTGTCAATAACAAAATATCGTTATGGGGACTATGTCCGTTTTTTTCTGGGGATTATGTCCGAAACACTTGCGGACATAATCCCCATTTTAGAAATGGGGACTATGTCCGAATTGTTGGCGGACATAATCCTCATTTCGTGAATGGGGATTATGTCAATGGGGACTAAGTCACGGCACCCCCTAGTGACCATGCGTTTAGTTCCAAAATTATTTCCCTCTCTCTTTGATTTCTTTTGTATTATTCTCCACATAAGATATTATATATGTGACCTTGGTTTAGCTTCAAAATTATTTCCCTCTCTCTTTGATTTTTCATATATTATTCTCCATATAAGATGTTATATATCTATATTAGGATGGGTCGAATATTTTTACCAGTATGGCTCAGCGAAAATCATATGATCGTATCATATTTGTACTGTATAATTTAGAGAATATTCGTAAAAAAAGTAATTTTATGTTTAAGTACATATTTATTTATGCAATTCACTTATTAAAATTTTTATTTATTCAATTTAAGTTTCATTATAATTAAATTGAAAGGACAATTTGAAGTCATCGTAAAAGCATATCATATTTATATGATGTTTGATGTTTTTGTGATGTTGAGTTCATCAACTTCCATTAATTTGTAATCTTCAACATTTTTTCGAATGTACTAACCCCTTTTATCCACCCCTTAAGGGTGCTCCCATACTAAATTTTGATAAAAATATGAAAAATCCTCATTACCGGGAGAGGAAAAAAATATTCATTGACCTCCATTAATTTTTCCTCATTATTTCTCTCAAGCAACTACCCCTGTTTTCCACCCGCTAAGGGGGATCCCATACAAAATGTTGATAAAAACATCAAAAAAAAAAAAAAAATTCCTCAGTGCCGGGAAAGGAAAAAAATATTCACAGACCCCCATTAATTTTTCCTCCTCAACATTTTTCTCCAGCATACTATTTTCTTGATTCCATCCCTTCAGCGAGCTCACATTAAAAATTAAGATAGAATTATAAATTTTGTATGGGAGGCCCCTTAAATGGTGGATAAAAGGGGATAGTAAATTTGAGAGAAATATTGAAGAGGAAAAATTAGTTTGGATCGGTGAAAATTTTTTCCACTCCCGGCAAAGTGGAATTTTTTAATGGGTTTTTTGGTTTTACTTCAAAAAGCCCTACCACTTTTGTCCGACAAGTGATCCAATATGTAGTAAACATGGAAAAAAAACCGTACAAAAAAAAAAATTGTATCAATGGAAATAAATCCAAGGGATGCCTGAAACCCTTAGCTTCAGTGCGTCCGACAATAAATAGAACCTCAGACAATGTTACCACTTAATTTTGAATATTTTTACTGACCGATTCTGTAAAAACTGGCTCTGTGGTAATAAATTGTATGTCGTAACTTTGGCATATTCGGCGTGTCCGACTCGCCAAACGTCCCAAAATTTTTTTCCGACAGCATGTTTTATACTTTTAACATATTAAAAACTTTTGATTCGAATGACCATGGTTGTGTTCATACATTTTTTTGTAGCCTGAAATCCATGACTTTTTGATAGCTTCAACGGTAAACGCCCCACCACCATACTTCCCCACTTTCAAAATTTGTCCGACTCGACCTAAACATTAAATACACGATGTCTCAGCAGTGTGTTTATCAATTTTTTTTTTTTGTACGCGGGCCCACGGACTATAAGGATTTGTATTCCAATAAATCAAATTGACTATCAACTCCAAACTGTTTTACTGAAAAGTAGTTTCGATTTGATGTTAATTATAGAGAGCAGCAAATTGAGAGAAAAAAATTTGATTGAAATCTCGATTTTTTTCTTTTCTTTTTTTTTTTTTTTTGTTGCGGTAGCTGATTTCAAATATGGCAAACGTTTTTTCCCTCAGGTCTGAGATCCGAATAATCCTTAATTTAAAGTTCAAAAAAATTTTATTTTCAGCCATTTGGCACATATCATCAATAAACCTTACCTTTTAACTTTTCAAATTGGATCATTACTTTCCATTGGTAATGTATCTGAACTCCATACAAATTTAATTTAGTCACTATCATAGAGTTGCGATGGAAGATATCGTTGAGTCAATTGTAAACTATCCTAGTTTTTTTACAATTTTTAGGACAGTTAAAAAACAGCTTAGAACTCCATTACTAGTGATGTTTGGAAAAATGTTTTTCTTCTATTTAATAGATCATCCATCACTCTCTTTATACAATAGAAGACAAAAATGTCTGCAAACTTTAATAGAAATGAAGTTCTGAGCTGTTTGTAAACCTTTCCATAAAATTATAAAAAAAGATAGGATAGTTTTCAATTGACTCAACGATATCTAGGAAAGTTATGATTCAATTGGAAAAGATAACAGGTACACTACATTACTGCCTGGATGAGCGCCATATGCTTGAAAAAGAGTGTTCTGCACTTTTGAGCAAAGGTGGCTCGGATCCCAAGTCTAATAGAGTACCAAATTCGGATTCAGCAACCACAAGTTAACCAAAAAAAAAATCCATCGACATATAGTTCAAAATTCCGTGTTTTTGGATTCTAGATAACCAAAAATTTCCGAACATGGTTGGAAAACTTGATTTTATAATTTTTGCAATATTTCTGAATAAGAACTTAATTTTTACTTGAATCGCCTAATGGTCAAAATTTGACCACGAATTTATTAAATACTTTTGGTACTTCTTGGACACTTTTAGTACTTTTTTTTCACTATATGATACGAAAAAGAAAAGGCCGTTTATCATCTCTGGTATAATTCATAAAGTCAGTGCTATCCTTTTTGTCTTTCTCCTTGTGCTTTATCCTTTTAAAAGCTCTGTGTGACCGCGTATTTTGTTGTTGTTAACATTGAAAAAATTGAATTTGATTTTACCTGGCTTAAAGTAAAAATTTTAATATAATTTTAACTTTGTGCACATCTACACACAAATAACTTTCTTATGGTGTATAATTAAAAGCCTTACTCCATTTCTAACATAGTGAAAAAAGATGGACAAGTTTCTGTCTTGCGTATTAATATACAGATGTAAAAAATAGTAATATTGTTTGTGTAAAGGGTGAATTGAACATACAAATCTGTATCAAATTAAATGGGTTTATTTACAGTTAAAAAATACAATTTGGGCATTGAATGAACTTCAAATAATAAAAGATTTAAGTCAAGACTTTGTGATGTTAATATTTTTGTCCAACGGTGTGAAGTCTTTTGTTCACCGTTGATCCGTTGTTCTGATGAATGTTGACTGGGTACCTGTTGATGTTTTACGTATTTTGAATATAGTCTACTGTCTGTGATGTGTGATGTTATGTTGCATAAATTTATGTTGATTTTCTGTGGGGCTTTAATTTTCAGTAAAACCTGTGAGAGTTCGCTGACTTGCTCTTTTTGGGTTAAGCAAAAGAATGGAATGAAGACGCTGTGCTGTTCTGAGAATATTTATAACGATAACAACACCCGTCTGAGGTTATTTTATATTATGAAAATCTATCATATTCCGCATATTTTGGTGAATGTGTGCATAGATTGCTTATCATTTATTTGATAAACAATTCCCTATAAACTCATTCATAAATTTTCGAATTGGGCAAAATTATGATGTGAGACGCCATATTGCATTCGCCATCTTGATTTAAAAATTCCCAAATTCTGACTTCAGATTCGTAATCAGCGACCCCTAAAACCCCCGAGTAATGAAATTAACGCCAATGTATTGAAAAAAATAATTTACGGCAACAAAGGTGGCCCGGTTGACGTGAAACGTCCCATATATAATATGTATGTATGTTTATATTTTTCATTATTCGTAACAATAATGGGTAAAAATTAATTTTCGTATGTCGATTAAAAATATTTTGGTTCATTCTAATTTTAACGGTTTTTTGCCATTTTTTTGAAAACCTGTACATCGATTTTTTTCTACTTAGTCTTGTATTCTTCAGAATTTAATATGCCTTTATGTGTATACACATAATAACACAGGCCCACAAAAAAAAATACCATGCGCGAAAGATCAGACCACCTGAACTTTATGTTTTCCTGGTTTCTGAAAAAACTCAAACCAACTTCGCTAATCTGACACTATATTCGGGTTCAGTGACCACGAAAACATAAAGTTCCGGTGGTCTGATCTTTCGCGCAGGGTACTTTTGTGGGCCTGTGTAATCATTATTTGTTAAAATAATGATAAAAATTTAATTTTATAGTGTCAATTCACAACTTTTTGTTCATGCCAATTTTAACGGTTTCTTGGTATTTTTCCAAAAACCTCTCTAACGATTTTTTTTAAAAATTCACCAAAATATGCGGAATTTGATAGGCTTTCGTAATATAATATAACCTCAGAAGGGTGTTTTCGTTTTTTAAATTCTCAGAACAGCACAGTGCACTGTTTACGCTGGACGTAAACATTCTGCCCGTTTTGCAGGATCTAAGATCTGCAAAGAAACTTAGAGATTACTAAAAAATTTATAAAATGGGTAGAGTATAAAATAAAAATTTAATTGGGTGTAAAATGACTCAAAGACTACATTGGTAAGAGAGTTACCAAATGAGTGCAGCTTTTGAAGTCATAATAGTGCAGTTATGCAAATCCTTACAAGTTGAAGATCGGCTTTTTCGTCCTGGATTTAGGCTAATGACGGGCACTCGCGAAGAGTTTGATATCCATTGCAGAGTCTACAGCTTTTATTATCTGTACTTTTCTTCGAGTTTTTCGGGTTCGAGTATTCACATTCATATCTGCTGGTTTGAGGCTTGAAATGATACGGGTGAATATCTTTAACAGATATATTCTTCTGAAATTTCCGAGTTAAAAAATGTCAAATTTTTTATTCGACGGTTTTTTTTTTTGAATGGTCATTTAATGACTTTTCAAAGTCTTCCAAGAAAGCTTTGGGTAGCTTTGTAGAGTAAAGATACACGAGTATTGGGTTCCAACTATCAGTGTTTATTTTCAAAATTTTTAGTGCCGATATGCAGCTATTCACTGCAAGCTGCAATTTCTTCACTGAAGAACTGAACTTAGGGTCAAAACTATATCAAATTAGATGGGTTTATTAACATTTAATAAATACAATTTGGGTATTGAACGAACTTCAAGTAATACAAGATTTAAGTGTACTTTAAATACTTTGTGATATTCATATTTTCGTCCAACGATGTGACGTCTTTTGTCCACCGTTGTTCTGATTGTTCTGATGGATGTTGACTGTGGTCCTATTGATGTTCTACGTATTTTGAATGTTGTCTACTGTCCGTGATGTGTGATGTGATGTTGCTTAAATTTATGCTGATTTTTCTGTGGGCCTTTTGAATTTAAGTAAAACTTGTGAGGGTTCGCTGACTTGCTCTTTTTGGGTTAAGCAAAAGAATGGCGAATGTCAAAATTGTGTTTTTACTCGTTGTACTAACTACAAAAGCGCTGTGCGACGGGTGTTGCAGATATGCAGGATGCACACTGTTTACGATGGACGTAAACAAATATGTTTAATTTTGTTAGCTACCAACAATGAAAATACATTGATGGTTGGAGCTTACTGTTCAGTGTTTTTGAGTAAAACAACAATAAAAACACAAAAAACAAGGCAAAAATACACATAAATAAAAAAAGCAAAAAAATGTATCGGAAGGCTGGTTTGCGTTACTAGTTTCGGGACCCACCACAGGTCAAAATTGACTATAATAAGTCAATTCCTCATCAGACGCTTTGCCGACGTCTTATAGAATTCTGCAAGCATACTTTATTTAACTTTTAGCATAGATTAAACGAGAATCACAGCTACAAGAAAAACACAGCACATGCAAAAATTCCAATTTCTTTGTTTTTTCCCTTTATATGCATTGCCCTGCCGTTGTGAGTCATCGATATTATACTATTTTTGCATAGCGCTTCGTTTGCAAGGTTTTTTGCCGAGACAAAACGAAGTAGCAAGCGCATTCGTATGTGTATCAGTTGGCTCTCTGAGATTTTCTAATTTTTTGTTTTTTGGAACAGATGATGATTAACATTCTTAGCTACCAACAATGAAAATACATTGATGGTTGGAGCTTACTGTTCAGTGTTTTTGAGTAAAACAACAATAAAAACACAAAAAACAAGGCAAAAATACACATAAATAAAAAAAGCAAAAAAATGTATCGGAAGGCTGGTTTGCGTTACTAGTTTCGGGACCCACCACAGGTCAAAATTGACTATAATAAGTCAATTCCTCATCAGACGCTTTGCCGACGTCTTATAGAATTCTGCAAGCATACTTTATTTAACTTTTAGCATAGATTAAACGAGAATCACAGCTACAAGAAAAACACAGCACATGCAAAAATTCCAATTTCTTTGTTTTTTCCCTTTATATGCATTGCCCTGCCGTTGTGAGTCATCGATGTATTTTCATTGTTGGTAGCTAAGAATGTTAATCATCATCTGTTCCAAAAAACAAAAAATTGTTTAATTTTGTTTTCGCATTTTCAAAAGGGGGGGGGGGTTTAGCGAAAGTTTGTAAGAACTTGAAAGTTAAGTTAAGTTAAGTTAAGTTAAGTTAAGTTAAGTTAGGTTAAGTTAAGTTAATTGTCTTCAGGAAAGGAGGGCGGCTTTCGCAAGCAGAAAAGTGGACTTACAATGGACAATCTGTAAAGATGGTTTCAGAATATCGCTACTTGGGGGTTACTCTCACTCCTAAAATATCTTTTACTAAACACGTTGAAAATAGAAACAAACCAGCTAAAAATAGTCTAAATGCAACTTGACAAAGTTTTTTGTGTAAAAAAGAAGTTACTTTGGAAGCCAAATGGAAGCTTTTTCAGGAATATGCAGCGGAAGTTTGGGGTTATACTATGCAAGAAAAAGTTAATAAATTGCAAAGGTATTTTTTAAAAAGAGTCCTTAAACTCTGTGATAGCATTCCAAGACAAGAGAAATTAATGCACTTGGAGCCAACCCAATATAAGTTTTGATGAGAACACGATAGCAATTGAATGGCAATCAAAATGCACCAATCTTTTTACCGAACTAAAAAACAAATCATTTGAAGTTGAGTTGTTTGGTCATGTTAAAATAAAAATTCAAAAAGTTATTTTAAATTTTTTCTGTTCGATGTTTCGTGGATAATTCTCCACTTCCTCAGGAACAATTTATTTAAAAAACTCTCTAAAAAGGAACAAATTAGAAAATAATACAATAGTTATTACTTTATACTACTCACAGAATTATTACATTGAAACACGACTGACTTGTTGTATAAATAAATAAAATAAAATAATTAAAAACTGTTCACTAACAAAAATTTTTTAAAACACGAAACACTTATTATTGCTGCTGCCCGATTACTATTGCATATACTTTGCAAGTTTTGTCTATGTCTTCCTTTGTGTTCATCGCTGTTGTCATTTTTTGTTGTATTCTTAAGCTTTCAAGAGTAAATCTCGTACCATATTTTCTCTCCTTGTCTAGAATGTTGGCTTCGTCGAAGGTATGCTCGTTCTCAATCATATGTTCAGCTAGTGCTGTTGTCGTTTTTCCATTTCTTACATCTGCTTTGTGTTCTGCTACTCTTATTTCTAAAGCTCTTTTAGTGGTCCCAATATATGAAAGCTTGCAGTTCTCTTTATCATTTCCATTGCATTTGATCTCATAGACAACATTGTTTTGTTTCTCCTTTTCTACTTTGTCCTTAGTATTAGTGAAAATTGTTTTTAGTGTGAAGTTCGGTTTTAGCGCAAAAATTGTGTCTTCATCGTTTGTTATCGTTTTCATGTTTTTGTTGTTTGTTAGTTTTGGTATGTATGGTACACTAAAGTATCTTTTAGGGTTGCCATCTATTATAGACTTGGTTGAATTTTTGTTTATTTCATATTTAGATATTAAGTTTTTAATTAAATGTTTAGGATAATTGTTGATTGTTAAAATTCTTATTATTTCGTTTATGTTGTCAAGTTCGAATCTTTTATCACTAATCGTAAGTACCTTTTTTATAAAATTATTTGCTGTATTGATTTTCTGTTGCATAGGTTGTGTCGATAAATAATTGATCATCCTGCCTAATGCGATGGGCTTTTTGTACCAATTAAATACTAGTTGATTGTCAATTCTGTGTAGTTTCGTGTCCAAATATGGTATGCTGTTGTTGTTTTCTCGTTCTACCGTAAATTGAATTTTGTTGTGATACTTATTGAGTGTATCCAATATTATTTCTTGGTCCTGTGGTTTAATAATTGCAAGTATGTCATCGACGTATTTGACAATAAATTTTATTCTGGTGTTTTTTTGTTTTAAAATCTCTATTGTTTCGTCGAGCAGATTGTCCAAAATTATGTCTGCAATAGTCGGTGATAGTGGGTTGCCCATTGGCATACCAAATGTCTGTTTGTAAATTTTGTTGTCATATTGAAAATAGTTATTGCCATTCAGACAAAATTCTAACATTTTCAAAAATTTACCTTTCGGTATTTTTGTATGTTGTTTAAGTGAGTCCCACTGTTGCATAATCGTCTTGATGGCTGTGTATGTTGAAATATTGGTAAACAGTGAGACTGCGTCAAAAGAAACTAATACATCGTCTTCTTCCAAAATTATGTCTTTAAGTTGGTCTTGAAGTTCGAATGAATTCTTGATGTTGTAGGTCTTCGATACTATATTTTTAAGTATTCCTCCTACGTGTCTCGATAAATTGTAGCATGCGACATTTGTCGAAGATGAAATAGGCCTTAATGGACAATCTTCTTTGTGCACTTTAGGGAGCCCATATAGCCTGGGTGCTGATGCAGTTGAGCAGAATAATAGTCGTTTCTGTCGTTTATCAAGGAAGTCAAGTTTATATAATTCATTAATTATTTTGTTGTTGGCATTCTGTAGCTTAAGCGTTGGATCTTCACGAACTAGTTTGTATGTGTTTTTTTCTCCTAATATTGTATTCATTTTAGCTACGTATTCGTCTTTGTACATAACAACTGTTATGTTTCCCTTATCCGCATTTGTTATGATTATATCGTCTTTATGCTGTTTTAAAAAATTTTTGGTGTCTTTGTATATTTTCAATATAATTTTTTCTTCCGTCGTATTATGTATGTTCCTTTTGTGTAGCATAATTCTGTTGGCTGTTTTACATCTCATTAATTCTTTTTGGTTGTCATCTTCTATCGTCTGGATAAATTGTTCAATGTCAGCAATTGTATGGATTGGTGAAAAATTGTTTTTTGTTACCGTTTTGTTTACGAACCAATTTTCTGGTGTCTTCATATTTAGTTTGTTCATTTTAAGATTTTTTATTTTGGAAGAGTGTGTCAAGGTTGATTTTTGGCTTATGTACTCGTACATATTATTTTGTGTTGTAATGAATTTGTTATATTCGTCGTCAGAAAGTATTTCTGCGAAATAACTTTTCATGTTATGAATATTTTGTTTTGTTGTTTTAATTGTGATGTTTGTTTCTGTAATTTCTAGATTTAAGATTTTTGCATGTAATTTCTCGACGTGTTTCCTAAGTTGTTTGTCAATACTGTCTATGCTAAATAGAGTTGTTGTCAATTTCGTTGCTTGAGTTATGTGTTTAGGAGTAGTTCCGTACTCCCGACATGTTAATAGGAATTTTAATCTTGTTGACATTTTTGCTAGTTTTTTGTTTTGTCTGCAATAATGTTTCAGCTTTTTCTGTGTGTCTATATTGTATTTCGTGGTTATATTTCTGAAGAAGTTTTTTCCCATTTTAGAACGTTTTTTAATTAAACTATATGTATGCAAGTTAATGAAAATTTTCGGCTGGCTCTCCGTTTATAAATATGAATAATAAGTTTGACCAATTTATGTTTTAATTATTTGAAGTTGAGCTGTTTGGTCATGTTAAAATAAAAATTCAAAAAGTTATTTTAAATTTTTTCTGTTCGACGTTAGAAAATAATACAACAGTTATTACTTTATACTACTCACAGAATTATTACACGACTGACTTGTTGTATAAATAAATAAAATAAAATAATTAAAAACTGTTCACTAACAAAAATTTTAAATAAATTGTTCCTGAGGAAGTGGAGAATTATCCACGAAACGTCGAACAGAAAAAATTTAAGATAACTTTTTGAATTTTTATTTTAACATGACCAAACAGCTCAACTTCAAATAATTAAAACATAAATTGGTCAAACTTATTATTCAAAAACAAATCTTTTATAAGAACGGCGAAAAGGCAACTGAAAGCACCACAAGATTTTATAAATTTCTACAACCTACCGAAAAAAAAAAATATTTTCAAGAAAATCTAAAATTATGCCAACTGGCAACAGTTATAAAAGCACAGTGCGATGTCTCCTCTAGATAATTGCTTTAAATCCCTTACTAAAAAAACTACAGGGCATGGGCACTACAGTAGTTGCCTACGCGGATGATTTAGTACTAATGGTAAATGGAAAATACTTTAACATTCTTAGTAAACTTCTCGAGTCGTCTATGCAATATTTAGATAGATGGTGCTCTACAAGAGGTCTCAGTATAAATCCGAAAAAAACACAAGTTGTGCTTTATGCTAGGGAATATAAAATACCACCTTTCAGGTGCATTGATATTAAAGGAATCACTATTAACTTATTAAAATCAGCCAAGTTTCTAGGAGTAATTCTAGATCAAAACTACATTAGAAAGAAAATATTGAAGCACGCGTAGCAAAAGCTAACAATGCTTTCTATTCCTGCAAAGTCATGTTCGGTTGTACTTGGGGCTTAGAACTTTATGTAACGCATTGGATTTACTGCTTCATTGCTATTCCCGTGTTATTATATGTTTGTATCGTGGAACGCACTCGAAAATAAATTCCCCCTAAAACTACAAGAAAGGATTCAGCATCTCATGTGTTTGAGCATTACTGGTGCTCTAAAACCTACTTCAGTAGAATAACTAAATGTTATCCTTAACATGCTGCCTATTGACTTACATGCAAAAAGAATAGCATTAAAGACAGAAACTCGACTTAAGGAAGATGAAAGAGTTAGCTTCAGCATTACGGGCATAGCAACCTGAAACGTGTTTGCAAATACTCGACTGACTACTGTAGGCCAACACTTCACTTTGATAGAAAATGCTATGTTATTAAGGAGTCGAGAGAAAACTGGGATGAAGGAATTTAAAACAACTGTTAAAAATTTATAATATACAGTCCAGGCTTGTGTGTGATATATTTGATGTATGTTATAACATGGCTGGGAAAATTTTATCAGGACCTGGTGATTTGTAGGGTTTAAAGGAGTCAAGAGCGTAATTTACTCTACACCTATTAAAGATGTTAGGAGGTGTACCTTCTAACATTGGTTTCTGAGGGCTGTGCCGCCGAAGTTTTGAACAGCCTGGAGTGTGAGTGCATATAAGTACCTATAAAGTTTCGGTTGCACTGTTTACCCATTGCCTATTATCTTTTTGTATTAGCACTGGCGGTATTTCTTTCTTAAATAGAATTTTTCAAAGTCTGGCCACGTCTGCTAAGTTTTCAATGTGCTTGCAGTATTCTTGCCAGCTCAGTCTTTCTGCCTTTCGAATGGTAAATTTAAAGATTTTGAGTTCCACTCTCTAGCCTGCCCACTGCTCTGGTGAGTTGGTCTTGCAAGCGTTTTTAAAGAGTTTTTGTTATTTTAGATCTGGCCATGGAGATCTCACGGTTCCATCAAGGTGGCTTAGGATTCTTTTTCGATATTTTATGGGACAAGATTGATTGAATGCTTCAACCAGAGTTTTGGTATGCAAATTATTTGCTTCATCTAGAGGCGAAGTGATTAGAAATTTGGGAACGGAGTTTTTCCTATCCTACTTATTATGAACAATTTCTGTAAATTTTCCGTAATCAGTTTTTGTCTGGTTTTTATAAACCTTGACAGTTGTTTTTGGATTAAAATCCACTGAGGTACTTATGTACTTATGATCGGAGAAAGATGGTATATCCAAAAGTTTCCAATTATAAATGTTAAAATTCTTGGTATTAGTGTAAAGAGTGATATCGAGAACATTTTGGCTGTTGGGACCAACATACGTCGGTTCACTGCCTCTATTCGCAATACAGTCGAATCCGCTTAACTGCAATCCGCTTAGCTGAAAAAACCGTTAAGTGAAACACAAAATTTAATCCGGAGCATTTTTTGACAATTTTCAAATGAATTACTCCGCATAATTGAAACCAGCTTAACTGAAAAAAAAAAAAAAAAATGACAACAAAAACTTAATTTTTTCACGTAATTGAAAATGAACACATTCACAAAAAATTTAACTTAATTTCTTCTCTCCGTCTGTAAAAATAAATTTGACAGATTATGACATGTGTATTTCAGTAAAAGAAAAATAACCTGCTAAGAAAATACAATTGATGTAGGGACAAAAAGTTACGAGAATCATAAAAGATATTGGAAATAATGTGATAATGTATATTATGCGTTTCAGGATTCTACTTTTAAGAAGGAATTCAACCGGCCGGCTAGAACAATAGAAAAAAAAAAATAGAAAATCAGGCCTTTTCCGTAAATAATATTGATTTGCATTTATTAAAAAGTAACTGTTTCGGATAAAGCAGAAAAAAAAAGTTTGCAAACTCTTCCTATCCCTTTCCTTTTTTTGCGGTCCCTGAGAGCAGATACCAAGTCTACCTGTAGATGCTTATGGTCGGTACAAAGAATAGTAGTGTGCCACACAACAATTAGTGATGGCTTGTAGTTTATTTCAATTTTTAAAGAAATAATGTATTTAAAAATAGTAGTAAAATGAGTTAATAGTAGCCCGATCAAAAAAACTTGTCAAGTTCTTGTCATTGTATCAGAAATGTATATCAAAATGATATCAAAAATGTATCAGCCGCTGATATCCATTTTTTGTATATCATTTTGATATTTTTGATATCATTGAATGACATGTCAATTTTGTATCAGAAATGTATATCAAAATGATATCAAAAATTTGTCAGCGGCTGATATCCATTTTTTGTATATCATTTTGATATATTTTTGATATCATTGAATGACATGTCAATTTTGTATCAGAAATGTATATCAAAATGATATCAAAAATTTATCAGCTGCTGATATGTCAAATTTTACGTTTTCGTTTGTGGATTCTATGGAAATATAACTTTAGAAGACAAACGCGCAGTCAATTTTAGTGTAAAAGAAGTGAATTTTCTACTGAAATTAGTGAAAAGCACACAAATATAATTGAGTGCAAAAAAACCGACACTCCTTTCAGTTGTTGTATGCAGCCTGTGGTTGGGAAAACAAAAGCTATGGAAAGCGGACGCGCAGCCGATTTTAGTAAGTGAATTTTCTCATGAAATAAGTGAAAAAGCACAAACATATAATTGAGTTAAAAAAACCGGCACTTCATTCATTTGCTGCATGCGGGCAATTTCTAAAAACTTGTTGCCGACGATCAAATACAATATTGCAAAATTTCAAAGACTCAAAGTTGGTTATGTCAATTTTGTATCAGAAATGGATATCAAAATGATATACAAATTTTGTATATCATTGATATACAAATTTTGTATATCATTGATATACAATTTTTGTATATCATTTTGATATCATTTTTTGATATCATTTTGATATCTTTTTTTGATATCATTTTGATATCTTTTTTTGATATCATTTTGATATCTTTTTTTGATATCATTTTGATATCTTTTTTTGATATCATTTTGTATTCTTTTTTTGATATCATTTTGATATCTTTTTTTGATATCATTTTGATATCTTTTTTTGATATCATGGTGATATACGAAAAGCGTTACATTCCGTATATCACTGTGATATCCTTTTTTTGTCAAAATTATGTATGTCACTGACAAATTTTGGATATCATTTTGATATATTTTTGACATACTTTTTTTGATCGGGAGTGAAAAACTTTTTAATACTTTTTTAAAACTTTAAAAATTTTTACAAGTTGGCAACCTTGACTTTGTATTGTAGTTCACACACACAGAGCAAGTGAAAAAAGACCCTGCAGTTAATCGGACTAGTGCATGACTAGCCTTTGACTCATAGAGAAGACTAGAGGCGAAAGCGTTTTTATTGAACCTGGCAGCACTTTCGGCCACACAAATACTATGAAAAAATCGTTTTTTAGTATTCAATTCACGCATTAATTGTCCCTGACGTATCTTTAAATTTGATGAGTTTCATCACAGTCACCATAAAAACGTAGCCGGATGTTCTTTATTTTGCCAAACATCCCAAAAATGTTAAAGATTTAAAAAATATTTTTTCAGAATTGACGATTGCAAAGTCTGACATCTCTTTGTTTGGCAGTAATGCCAAAAACAGCTGATTGCATTAAATTGAATTTCACCATTTCACTTCAATTTGTTAAATGTGATACATGCATACATAAAATTAAATCTAATGCAATTTGCAATGACGGTATCTTCTTAAAATTCATTAAAAACACATAAAAAGTCGCCTTACCCAAATAATTAATCATTGCTTCACAATATCTTCTTATCCTAGCTCTTTGAAAAATGCCTTGGTTATTCCTGTAGCAAAAAAATCAGCTGCAAATTAACTGAATGATTTTAGGCCCATCAGCATAGTTTCCTCCTTGTCTAAGGTTTGTGCTATATAGCTTATAGTTCATCAAATGAATACATTGTTAAGTAAAAATAAGCTTTTGTCACCTTACCAATCTGGGTTAAGCGCTGGTTGCTTCACTGCAACAGTGAAGATTCTTGATGATGTAAGAGTATCTTATGATGATGGCTTAATAACTCTCCTCTGTTTACTGGACTTCTCAAAAGCATTTGATACTGTTAATCATTCATTACTTTGTCATAAATTGAAACTTTTATATGGGTTTAGTGAAAGCGCGGTTGGCCTTATGAGAAGCTATTTGTCAAAAAGATTACAAAGAGTTAAGGTTGGGAATGTGATATCACGGTCTAAGCTTGTCTGTAACGGTGTTCCCCAAGGGTCAGTTCTCGGCCCGTTACTATTTAGCATTTTCATTAATGACATTATCTTAACTAGTATCGCCAAAATTTGGCCTTTTACTTTGAGATAGATACACCTTTTCCGAGTACCGTTTGGTAAAAATGAAAGCCAGAACATTGAGTATTCATTAATCGTAGCAACATTTTTTATATGCAGCAGGCTCGGTATATCTTAAAACCGAATAACATAAAAATTGGTGTAGTGCTTGTGCCAAAAAACATCGGAAAACATCCAAAATATCGAAAAGATCTCAAAAGTATCGAGAAACATCCAAAATATCGGTAAAAGTCCAAAAGTATCGAGAAACATCCAAAATATCGGTAAAAGTCCAAAAGCATCGAGAAACATCCAAAATATCTGTAAAAGTCCAAAAACATCGAGAAACAGCCAAAATATCGATTAAAGTCCAAAAGTATCGAAGACATCAAAAATATCGCTAAGAGTCTAGATAAGTATCGAGAAATATCCAAAATATCGATAAAAATCCAAAAGTATCGAGAAACATCTAAAATATCGGTAAAAGTCCAAAAGTATCGAAAAACATCCAAAATATCGGTAAAAGTCCAAAAGCATTGAGAAACATCCAAAATATCGAGAAGTATCGAGGACATCCAAAATATCGATAAAAATCCAAAAGTATCGAGAAACATCTAATATATCGGTAAAAGTTCAAAAGTATCGAAAAACATCCAACATATCGGTAAAAGTCCAAAAGCATCGAGAAACATCCAAAATATCGGTAAAAGTCCAAAAGTATCGAGAAACATCCAAAATATCGATAAAAGTCCAAAAGCATCGGGAAACATCCAAAATATCGGTAAAAGTCCAATAGTATCGAGAAACATCCAACATATCGGCAAAAGTCCAAAAGTATCGAAAAATATCTAAAATATCGGTAAAAGTCCAAAAGCATCGAGAAACATCCAAAATATCGGTAAAAGTCCAAAAGTATCGAGAAACATCCAAAATATCGGTAAAAGTCCAAAAGCATCGAGAAACATCCAAAATATCGGTAAAAGTTCAAAAGTATCGAAAAACATTCAAAATATCGGCAAAAGTCCGAATGTATCGAAAAACATCCAACATATCGGTGCAGAACGTTGACAGAGCGCAACGAAACAGCTTTCGTGCAAGCAAGAGAAAAACAACAACAACAAAATTTTTTTCATTCCACTGTCTCATTCACTTTCTTAACAACACAGCATAACATTGTGGATGCTGTTGTTGTAATTATATGGGAAACTTTGATCCTGTTTTTAAATGCTTTAATGGCAACTTATGAGGATAATTTTTGGATTCGAGGATTCTACACCACAGTACCTATCATATAAAAAAAAAATATCCAAAATCGGTTAAATGGTTAGCTCGCAAAAGGGGCGCAAAAAAAACTGTTCACGTATTTATATATACAGGGTGGCTGATTCGAAGTGTTACCAATTCAAAAGACTATATTTTTAGTTTCCATGCACAGATTTTATTGATCAAACGCTATAAATGTTGGGAAATGTTCAAATTTTAAGAATCTACTTGAGATTTCGATATGGCCACCTTTGGCCTTAACTATGGCATGCTGCACGAATTTGATTTTGTGGAAGTTTGCGCCATTCTCGTTGAAGGGCCACTTTTAGCGCATCAACGCTCTGGTAGTTTTTAGTCAAGACCTTCCTGTCCAACATACCCCACATTGAGAAATCCCGCGGATTCGCACGGAACGTTTTTTTCTAACCATTCTTGATTCACACGAGCTTTGTGTGACGGTGCCGAGTCTTGTTGGAATGTCCATGGCTTGCGACCGAAATGTTTGCGTGCCCACGGTAGTAAAGCACCCTCCAACACTGATTCACGATACACCTTGGCGTTTACTTTGACGCCAGCGGCCAAAAAAATGAGTGCTGAGCGCCCATCAGCAGTCACTGCAGCCCAAACCATTACATGCGGTGGTGCCTACGTCCTGGTGGCCAAACGAACATTTAAATTTTCGTAGGACCTCTCTGTCAAGTAAACCCGATCATTTTGTTTGTTTACATATTGCTGGATACAGTAATTTTTCTCGTCAGAGAAGACAATTTGTGACAGATTTCCGGCGGCGTGCAAGCGCAACAACTCCTTGGCTCTATCGAGCCTAACTTTTTTTTGAGCAGGAGTGAGATCATGCGCCTTTTGGAACTTGAGGGCCTTTAGTCCGAGCTTGTTTGACAATATGTGTTGCATTCGTTCACGCGATATTTTCAGCTCGGCAGCCATTTGTCTGCCACTGCGTCTCGGATTTCGCTCAATTCTGGCCTTCACCTTTCGAACCATTTCTGGTGATGTTGCAGTTATTTTCCGACCACCACCATGTCGTTTGGCAACGCTGCCGGTACCATTGTAACGTGTTATGGTCCGATACACAAACATTTTATTCACTTTTAAATGTTTCAGCTCACGAACAATTGCTGGTTGCGATTTTCCAGCCAAATAAAGAGCAATCACACTATTACGTTTGAATTCCATTTCGAAAATTTTTTATTTTCAATAAATTGACGCGCAAATGCTTTTGGTTACTTGTTGACAATAGAATGAACTAACATCATGCCAATTTTTAGACAGCTGTCATGTTCCATCTGTCAGATATGTCTATCTGAAGTTGGTAACAGTTCGAATCAGCCACCCTGTAGATATGTAAACATGCATCCATACATGGCTATGCAGATGATGTTCAATTATACATGTCTAGTCGGCCTGATCTCTTAGAAGACCTTGGGTGTAGATTAAACGAGGATCTTTAATCAATTAAAGAAAGGGCTGCAAAAAATTATCTTCAGCTTAATGCAAAAAATCCTTTGTTTTACCCATTGCTAAAGATAAAGTCTGTCTACAAGATATACCTCATTTGTATATTGCTGAGGAAATGCTCCAACTAACAAATAAAGTACGAAGCCTGGGTTTTTTGGATTAATTCCACACTAACATGCATTGATCACGTTAATGACATTGTAAAAAAGATATACTGCACCTTGCGAAATTAAAGAATGTCGGCTAATTTTACACCCATAGAAACAAAACGTGAATTAGTTATCCAGTTAATAGTTCCGATTATTACGTACTCAGATACTGTGTACAGTAAACTTGATTCCAGTTCCAGATTAAAATTAGAAATCGCTTTTAATCATGCAACTCGATATGTGTATTAACTTCGCAGATATGATCATGTGTCAAATTTTAGCAAAAAAATCTTAGGGTGTAGCATAACTACATATCTTATGTTCAGAAACTATATATTTCTTCACAAGCTTATCCAAAGCAAAACTCCATCCTACCTGTATGATAAACTCCAATTCAGTCATTCATTCAGTTAGGAGCCATTTGTTAACTATCCCTCGATTCAACTTTTTAAACTCATCTCGAGATAAATCACGCCAAGTGTGTGCCCTAATTCCACTTATTGATAAAATTTAATTCTAATAGCCTGAATCTAATGCTTAGGTTATTAGTAAACATTCCCTATACAAACAATTTTTAAATTGTTAAAATTTTAATTTTTACATAAAATTCAAAATTGATCGAACTAAAATTTTGAAAATTTATTTCATAAAAACTGTTTACCAAAACTAAATAAAATTTTGCAGGCATGTAAAAAAAAATGTCAAATTTTAAAAAAATATTTAAAATTTTTTTTTTTATTTTATTACTTTTTTAAGTTTTTAAATAAACAATTTCCTTATAAACATATTCCTTAAATAATTCTAAGCATTTTATGTCATATACACTTTTTTCGTAAGATGCGTTGTTTTTCTCTAATGCTGAAAAAAGACTTGCACGACATCACTATATTGTTAATAACTTTTGAACCAATATCGATTACCCCAAGTTTTTTTTCTATGATATAGTTTCTTGACAAGTGGAGAGTGCCCACATATTTTTTTTAGTTTTCTCTGAGGCGGTGAAGTTGCTTAAGTTTTATGTACCTATTTGAAATAATGATTTTCAATAATAAATTAAAAATTTTGGTCCAAAAAAAAGTACCATTTTATTTCCCGACCTACGCTAAATATCTCTAAAAAAAACATTTTTTGCAAAATCTTCTTAGTTGTCAGAAAATATAATTTTGTTAAAGCGTTTTTTACGTTTAATTTTTTAGGTGGCTCACTTGAGAAATTCTTGCCCATATGCCACATGTGTTATATCAAAGTGTTTGTATGGATCACAGCTATAGGTTAAAAGGCAAAAATCCACCACTCGGGTGATTACTATTGAGCCGAATGTCATAAAAGGCGAAAAATATCACTTTTTTGATAATTCTGTGCTCTAACTTGGCGGAAATGCATTTTAAAGGACCAATTTGTTGGTAAAAGTTGTAGATATAGACGAGACGAACAAAACCCCATCATTAGATGCAATAAAACTTAATTTGCTTAAGAGATATATCGAAAAAACCACATAGTTCAAGGTCCAAAATGCAAACGGCCTTTTCTCGAAAACTAGAGCCAACTTGAACAAAATGGGACAAATGGTATTTTTTTTTTACCTATATTTTCACCCCGCAGCGTCAGATCCGAGTTAACTTTTTTCGACCAAATTTTGTTCCACAGTGTTATGTTACTAAAGCCATGTCGTATGTATCTGGTGTTTGGATTAATTCTTCACATATAGAAAACTGGTCAAATTTTGGATTTCGTTACTGGTGTCGTTGATGCTTTTCAATGTTTGGTTATCGAATGAGAAAACCAGCGCTGGCATACTGGTGTCCAAGCAAACATAACAAATACCTAGTAGAGAAAAGTGACCTAATCGTTCGCTATGCCTGCCATAATATGGGCATTGGCGCTGCTGCCAATGTTAATTTGATTGACAACAGATTCCACCCCAAACAAATTAGTTGGTATTAAACTCAATGGAAGCGCGGGAACGTGTATGGGTTGTCACTGTACTAAAAGTATTAGTTCTGTGCGATCGGATTTGATTTTTCTTGATTTAACTGTCCAATAATTTGAGGTAATAAGTGAAAATAGTTCCAAAGTTAACAAGAAAATTTACAATTTTCAGCATTTAAAAAAACCTGCCGTTAATGAATTCGTTGAGAATGTTGATGCTTTAATAGCATTACATAATTTGCATTTTGAAACATCTAATGCTGTTGGTTCCTCTAGCTGTAAGGAGGAAGAACAACGAGCGCCAAATATGCATATTGTGCTAAAGGCCAGGTTCTGGTCGAATAAATTTGTTGATGATAGTTTAGATGAAGATGACGACAATGTAGATTAGGGTGCAGCAAAATTCAAAAAAAAAAAAAATGAGTGCATCAAAAATAATCATAGATTAAGATCTTAAAACAAAAACTGCATACTTAGTTTTGGTCAAAACCCCCGAAAAGATGGCCCGCCCGGGGCTTGAATGAAGGTCTAAACGACAAAAATCATTGTTTTTTTGCATTTTTTTTATTTTATCTCAAAAACCACGAAAGTGTTGGTAGTAATTCATCCTAAATCTTTGAAAGGAATTAATTTTCTACATTTTTTGCATTTTTCTCATTGTTTTACAGTGAAGTTTGCCCTATGGAAGTCCCGGAAGAAGTTCAAATTTTTTGATTCAAAAAACTATAACTCAAGATACAAGAGATGTACAAAAATTTTAGACCTCAATAAATGTAGGAAATCTGTTTTCCTATAGTTTTGCTTTCAAATCTTTATTCCAAAAGTAAACGGTTTCCCGCTAGAGGCCGAAATATGATAAAAATTATTGTATATCATGTAAAAGCGACTTTTTTATATTTTTGTTTTAAAACACACCCAAAATTATGATAAGAAACTAATGGAGAAGTCAAGAGCTTTCAACCGTGGTCTTTAAAGTAGGAATCGGACGAAATTTCCGCGAGACATGACAGTTTTCACATACTTGGTATTTTTTTTAAAGTTCTGATTTTGAGTATTTTTGTTTCACATTGTATTTTGCATCCAAAACTTAAGATTTTTTTATGTTTATTATCTTACGTTAAAAAACGATAAACAGCGCAACTTTTAGGACCAAGAATGTCAAACTCGGTTTGTAGCTTCCTTGCGAATTTCAACCTGAGAGTTTGGATTTTTTTAAATGTTTGTCATATACGGCTTTTTTTGAGTATGACCGACTGTATACCCTAGATGCCGTAAAAAATGTGTATTATTATACCTCAAAAACTGTAGAAAATATATTTTGTCATCTTTCCACAGCTAACAGTTTGTGCCCTAGAGGCCGATTTTTGTGAAAAAAAAAATTATATTTTAAGAAATTTTTATTTTGAAGCGACCTTTTGATGTTTTTGCTTACAAATTTTCCAAAAATTTTAAAAGGGCACTTAAGAAAAAGTTAAAAGCTTTCAAACGTGGTCATTGAAAAAGAAATCGGTTGGAATTTACGCAAGATATAAAAGTTATAAGAGAGAGATATAAGAGTATTTTTTTATTGTGCAGATATGATTTTTGGTTATTTTTTGTATCACAGAGTATATAAAAACTGTCATATCTCGCATAAATTTCAACCAATTTCTATTCTAAAGACTACGTTTGAAAGCTTTTAAACTTATCTTAAATTCTATACAAAAATTTTGGGAAAACTTGCAAGCAAAAACATCAAAAGGTTGCTTCGAAATTAAAATTTCTAAAAATTCGATTTTTTTTTATCACAAAAATCGGCCTCTAGGGCACAAATTGTTAGGTGTGGGAAGATGACTATCAAAAGCAAAATATAGCAAAATATATTTCCTACAGTTTTTGGGATATAATAGTACACATTTTCTACGGTATTTAGGGTATACAGTCGCTCATACTCAAAAAAAGCCGTATTTGACAAAAATTGAAAAAATCCAAACTCTCAGGCTGAAATTCGCAAGGAAACTACAAACCGATTTTGACATTTTTGATCTTAAAAGTTGCGCTGTTTATCGTCCTTTAACGTAAAGTAATAAACATAAAGAAATCTTAAGTTGTGGATGCAAAATACACTGTGAAACAAAAATACCCAAAATCAGAACTTTACAAAAAATGCCAAGTATATAAGAATTATCATATCTCGCGCAATTTCAATCCGATTTCTATTTTAAAGACCATGTTTAGAAGCTCTTAGTTTTTGCATTAGTTTTAATCAAAAGTTTTGGTATATTTTAAAACCAAAACAATAAAAGGGTCGCTTTTTCATGATACACAATTATTTTAACAAATTTCGGCCTCTAGCGGGAAACTGTTTACTTTTGGAATAAAGATTTAAAAGCAAAACTATAGGAAAACAGATTTCCTACATTTATTGAGGTCTAAAGTTTTTGTGTGTCTCTTGTATCTTGAGTTTCAGGAAAAAAACCGTTTTTTGAATCAAAAAATTTGAACTTCTTCCGGGACTTCCATAGGGCAAACTTCACTGTAGAGCAATGAGAAAAATACAAAAAATGTAGAAAATGAATCCTTTTCAAAGATTTAGGATGAATTACTACCAACAGTTTCGTGGTTTTTGAGATAAAATAAAAAAACTGCGAAAAAACAATGATTTTTGTCGTTTAGACCTTCATTCAAGCCCCTGGCGGGCCATCTTTTCGGGGGTTTTGACCAAAACTAAGTATGCAGTCTTTGTTATAAGGCCTGCTCCCAAGATAATTTTTGATGCAACCTATAATTTTCCCATTATTTCGAAAAAGTGCTGCACCCTAATGTAGATCATTGTCCAGAAAAACCTCTTCTTGTAAAGGAAACAAATGCTTTCAAGCTAGGTATTATTATTATTATAAATTTAAGGGAGGTTACTGGCAAGCTCACTAAACTTACTTTTGGAAATGTCTAGGCTACTAAAGAATATAAGTTAGTGGAGTGGTATAACGTTTGGTGAAAAAGTAAACTTTTTTGTAAAATAAAAGCAGCCGTTGAAGCTATTTTCTTTTTTCTCCTTTTTGTTTTTGTTTTTTTTAACGCAATGTGAAAAAACATTGAAATGTTATTTGTGTTTTTTCTTTATAAGCGGCTGATGCCTCATAATATTCATTGGTTTTGCTAAATAAATGAAAATTTTAATTTGTGCAAATAAATGGTTTTTTTTTTTCTTTAATTAAATAATTCTTTGAGTGCACAGTAAGTTAGTATCACTACTGTATTTTCTAATAGCGGCACAGTTTGTACTGAATGTTTATTTTGAAATGAAACCGTCCTTAATGATGGCAATGCATTGCAATGATTTGCATTTGCATTAGTTGATGATCACTTAATTCAACAGCGCACAGTGCTTTTGAACAGTCGAAAGGTGGAGAAAATATGGGTTCAACATTGCAAAATACATTAATAGCCCAGGAAAATAAGACATTTTCTGCAAAAAAATTCCCAGTGGAAATTTTTCACCGGAATTGTCTCTATTTATGCATGATACACAAACTGTGAAAAGTTCATTGCAAAGTCGTGTGCGCATAAAAAGTTATTAAGGCTCAAAGGTCGCTAAAATCAGTTTTTTGCAAATATCTCGCTAATGCTAACTTTTACAGAAAAATGTTGGTCTCCAATTTTGTAGCACAGAAAATTTCCTACAAAAGTACGTTAAAAGTATTTGCGTACGACTTCTAGTTTAGGAGATCACCTAATTTAAAAAGTTGTTAACAGTTATGATATGAAATACTACCTATGAGTTCATATTAAAATATCTTACTTTTTAAATTGCAATAACTCTTGAATAAGAAGTTGTACAAACAAAATTAAAATGCTGTTTGAAAGATAATTTAATTTTCTATATACCGTACAAAATTTTTTTTTCGAACGGCTCATGACCTTAAAAATATTCTTGAATAACCGTTAAGGCTTCGAAATTACTGGTTTTTTAAGGATATCTGCGAATTGGTAAGTATTACGATAAAAAGTAATGGGACCAAATTTGTAGAGAATTACAAGATTAACAAAAAATAAGCGATATGTGTACACATAGAAGTAACCGTATAGAAGATATTCAATAGAAACCGGTTTTTTGGCATTTTAAAGGTTTTTTTGGAATATCTTCTAAACGGTTACTTTTATGTGTACATATATCGCTTATTTTTTATAGATCTTGTAACTCTCTGCAAATTTGGTCCCATTACTTTTTATCGTAGTACTTACCAATTCGCAGATATCCTTAAAAAACCAGTAATTTCGAAGCCTTAACGGTTATTCAAGAATATTGTTAAGGTCATGAGCCGTTCGAAAAAAAAATTTTGTACAGTATATAGAAAATTAAATTATCTTTCAAACGGCATTTTAATTTTGTTTGTACAACTTCTTATTCAAGAGTTATTGCAATTTAAAAAGTAAGATATTTTAATATGAACTCATAGGTAGTATTTCATATCATAACTGTTAACAACTTTTTAAATTGGGTGATTTCCTAAACTAGAAGTCGTACGCAAATACTTTTAACGTACTTTTGTAGGAAATTTCCTGTGCTACAAAATTGGAGACCAACATTTTTCTGTAAAAGTTAGCATTAGCGAGATATTTGCAAAAAACTGATTTTAGCGACCTTTGAGCCCGAATAACTTTTTATGCGCACACGACTTTGCAATGAACTTTTCACAGTTTGTGTATCATGCATAAATAAAGAAAATTCCGGTGAAAAATTTCCACTGGGAATTTTTTCGCACAGAAGCTCTTTTTTCGTCTTATTTTCCTGGGCTATAAATATAACTATTTTTATATTTGTTTGTTCTGATTTTTTTCTTTATTTTTTTTTATTTTGTATGGGATATGTATTTTTTTCGATATTTTTTTAAGATGATCAGCTACGATTTCGGGGCTTGCATTTTTCAGACCACTAATACAAATGAGACCCCATTCACAGATTTTCTCCACATTTTCATCAAACCTATAGACTCTTCAAGAGCACCGTGAGCGAATGCTAATTCTCCTAAATGAGTGAACAAGAAAATAAATTATGGCTTTTTATTTTAGCATAAATCTGCGTAACCAACTCATTTACCATAAAAATTATCATTGCAAGCGGTCTGCTTTGGAAATGAAATGCATAATGTCTTATTGAATGCTAGGTACGGACCTTCCCAAAAAAGGTCAGAGCGACACTTTTTGTTGTTGTTGTAATTTATTTTTCGACCTTTATTAGCCCTAAAAGAAAAATTGCAAAGGTGTTGCTAAAGTAAACTTTAAGTAAATTTGGAGCAACGTTTGGTCTGTTGCTTGCCTTGACTTTTTATCGTAAATGGATTTAATTTTGCGTCCAGATTTTCATGAAGTAAAATATTAGTCATATCCAAGACAGTTCATGGATGCAAAATCAAATCCATCTACAATTAAAAGTCAATGCAAACAACTGCTCTAATTTGATTTGCTTACCCGTATTGAATCGTAACTGGTAATGTAATAAAAATGGATGGTATCAAATTCCTTGCTTCGAAATAATATGAAGTATTACAAATATAATTAATTTATTGATTCAAAAAATAAATAAAGGACAAATAAACTTTTTAGAGCACTACTTACTTGTATCGTTTACTTTAATTATAAATCCAAACGGACTTTTTAATATGAAATATTCCAAATATGACACCGTTCGACACAAAAAAAAACCACATTAGAAAATCCAAAAAATTCTTAAAGTAGACGTTAAAAAAAATACCCGTGTCTCGTGGTTTTTCCCCAGCACGTCACACTTTTTTTTAATCGATTTTTTAAGTTTTTTTATCCACTGTACATGAAAAAACCAAAAATACCGCATTCTTGTGTTAAATCAATGAATTTAACTATATAATCCTTACTTTTGAGGTGTATCAAGTGTTGAGCAAACTTATGCAGGATATTGCGGGGAATATTTTTGTAGAAAATTTTAACCCTGTACAACCCCCACATGTGGGTTATTTTTGCTCTTTTCTTAAAAAGGTTCAAAAATGACACCTAAAACAGGGGAATATTGGGTCAGTATGTACTACAGAAATATTTGCTATACAATTTCACTACTAGTTGCTGAACACTAAAAAGGCAAAATTTTATCCCGAAAGCAAAAAAATCATTAAAATCAGTAAGCAGTTCTAACAATAAATATTTTCCAAATTTCAAACACTGACCGCTTTTTCTAACACTGAGCCACAATGGCTTAAAGAATTTTGCAAAAATATCCTACAAAATATTTCACTAAAGGTTACCAAAGACGAAAAATTCTTAAAACTTAAGGTAAGCGCGTCAGGGATGTAATTAATATGCAATGTGAAAAGTCCTAATTGAATTTAACGATTTTTTTGGTTTCGGGCTTAAATTTCGACCTTTACGTGCTTAAAAACTAGAAGTGAAATTTTATAGCAAATTTATCTGTAATACAAACTGACTCAATATTTCCCTGTTTTAAGTGTTATTTGACCAACAAGTGGGGGTTGTACAGGGTTAAAATTTTCTACAAAAATATTACCCGCAATATCCTGCATAAGGTTGCTGATCACATGATACACCTTAAATGTAAGGATCATATAGTTAAATTCATTGATTTAACACAAGAATGCGGTATTTTTGGTTTTTTCATGTCCACTGTACAAAAAAACTTAAAAAATCGATTAAAAAAAATGTGACGTGCTGGAGAAAAACCGCGAAAAACGGGTATTTTTTTATAACGTCTCCTTTAAGAATTTTTTGGATTTTCTAATGTGTTTTAAAAAAAGTTCGAAATTGTCGAACAGTGTAATTAATTTATTGATTGAAAAGATAAATAAAGAATAAATAAATTTTTTAAAGCACTACTTACTTGTATTGTTTACTTTAATTATAAATCATCACGGACTTTTGAAGTTTTGTCATGTCAAATACCTCCCGCAACCCTGCAAAAATACCCCGCTTGCCTACACCCTGAAAAAATCAACCAAGCGTTTAGAGTAAACAGGGAGCACATCAAAATTGACATTTCAAAAAAGAACTAGTAATTGTGTTACCTTTGGCCTGGCCAAACGTTAAATACCCTACACAGTAGTATTTTGAAAATTTTGATTATATGGGAGGTGCCACACCCTCTTGTCCGAATTCACCCAGTTTTTTCTCAGAGTTTGAATTTATAGTTTTTAGTATTTGAGTGAAATTTGGTTGGATAATCTCAAAAAATGTTTGCAGTATAGCGCTTTAAAGCTTTTGCTTATATGGTATGTGCCACGCCCTCTTGTCCGATTTTATCCAGTTTTTTCTTAAAGCTTTCATTTATAGTCCTTAGTGTCTGAGTAAAATTTAGTTCGATTATCTCAAAAATTGCTTTCAGCACAGCGTTTTGAAGCTTTTGCTTATATGAGAGGTGCCACGCCGAATTCGACTAATTTTTGCTCAGAGCTTGCGCTTACAATTCGTAGTATTTTTCTGTATTTTGTTTGCATTATCGTGAAAAATACTCCAAAAGTTGAATTTCGAAGATATTTTTTGTATGGGCGGTAGGCGTGTCCGTTGACCGATTTCGCTCATTTTCAACCCCCCGAGCTAACTTTGACGACGGAGGCTGTGTACCAAATTTCATTGAATTATCTTGCTTAGTTTTCCGAAAAAATGTATTTCCACACACAGCCAGCCAGCCAGACAGACGGACATGGCTATATCGACTCAGGAGGTGACTCTGATCAAGAATATAAATACTTTTCTTTATCTGCGACGCCTCCCTCTCTGCGTTACAAATGAAAGGACAAAGTGAATATACCCTGGGTGTAGGGTATCAAAAAATGTGCTGAACTTTACTCAGATAAATAAATGTGCTTAGGACAAGCTCAGATAAAGAGTCCACAAAAACATAGCTAATTATTAATATGATTTTACAGCTTAAGGATCCATTTCACAATGACTAAGTACCTATCACGGCGCTTTTCTCTGAATTTAAATGACGATAACAACACCCCTCTGAGGTTATTTTATATTATGAAAGCCTATCGATTTCTGCACATTTTGGTGAATTTTTACAAAAATCGTTAGAGCGGTTTTTGAAAAAATGTCAAAAAACCGTTAAACTTGGAATGATTAAAATTTTATTATTATTTTAACAAATAATTATTATTATGTGTAAATATTATAAAAGCATATTAAATTCTGAAGAATATAAGACTAAGTAGAAGTAAATCGATCGGCAGGTTTTCGAAAAAATGGCAAAAAAAACCAATAAAATTTTAATGAAAAAAAAAAATATTTTTAGTCGACATATGAAAATTAAATTTTACCCATTATTGTAACGAATAATGAAAAATATAAATAAACATACATATTACAAATATAATATGTATAGTAAAAAAGTTTAAATTCCTTAACAAAAAAAAAAAAAACACTGAAAAAAATTATTACAAAAATTCTTTATTTAAAAAATATCGTCAAATAGGAATTAGCCCAGAAAAATTCGGATTTTTCTGCAAAATAAATCCAAGCAAAATTTTTTCACCAGAGTGATATGTACTTATGCATGAAAAATAAAATGTGAAAAGTTCATAGCGAAATCTTGTACTTATAAAAAGTTATTCAAGGTCAAAGGTCGAAAAAATCAATTATTTGAAAATATCACACTAATGGTTACTTTTCCAGAAAAATAGTTCTAGACAATTTTGTAGCCCTGAAAATTTTCTATAGAAAAGTTCTCAGAGTTGTTTTCGTACGACTTATAGCTTAGGTGATATTCTAATTAAAAAAGTGGCAAAGCCTGGCAATGCATACATGCGGTATATAAGTGTACATAGCCACATGTTGATTTTTAAATTGCCATAACTTATGAACGATAAGTTGTGCGAAAAAAACAAAACTATCAAGTTATAGGGAATTGTATGTTCTGTATATGATAAGCAATGCATGTACATAAACAATTTACCGTTCAGGAGTTATTCAATAGAAACCATAAAAATTAAGGAAAACGTTAAAAATCTGCTTTTATTGAACAACTCTTAAACGACAAATTGTATGTGTGCATTAGGCCGGTGCGTTTTGGACGAAAGTTTAAAATTCGTCGCGCAATCGGCAGAATTGTAAAGTTTAACTATCAACATGAAGATTGCCGCCACCCTAGCTCTGAGAGATGACGGGAAGGGGGTCGATATATTTTTGAAGGTTGAAACGAAGTAAATCAATTCTCAACTTCGTAGTAGGTCGAAAACTGAAATCCAAGACAAGGATTCTTATGTATTTTTCCCGTCCATTCGGATAGAATAAGGTGAGTAAGCAGACCAAAAGGAAAAAGGTTGAAACCAAAGTTTTGCAAAGCCTCTGTTAAGCACGGAGGATGGAGTTCAATGGTCTGTGGTTTTTTCTCTGGTCAAGGGAGTGGGTTAATTCACTAGACTAAAGGAATTATGGATTGTTTTATGCACTTGGACATACCAAATGATGTGATGCTGCTTAATGCGGATCAAGAGATGCCACTTAAATGGAGGTACAGCCAGTTCCGAAAAAAGGGGAAGTCACCAACCCAAATAATTACCGACTCATATCAATATGCTCTGCGCTTTCCAAAGTAATGGAAAGCGTTATTAACTACCACCTTGTGAATTATTTAGAGCATAACAACTTGCTTAGTGATCGTCAATATGGTTTCCGCAGAGGACGCTCTACTGGTGATTTGATGGCGTTCCTCACTGAAAAATGGAACCAATGCATTCACCTTTTCGGCGAAAGTATGGTTATCGCTCTGGATATTTCAAAGGCTTTTGATCGAGTGTGGCATCGCGCCCTGTTATCAAAGCTAATTGCATATGGTGTCGGTGATTCTTTTGCTCTTTGGATCACTAGCTTCTGTAGTAACCGTTTGATCCGTGTTGTAGTTGATGGTTTCACTTCCATTGAACACTCCATTAACGCTGGAGTTCCCCAAGGTTCTGTGCTTTCTCCAACACTTTTCCTTATTTTTATCGATGACCTTCTGTCTTCGACTACAGGCCCAATCCATTCCTTTGCGGATGATAGTAACATTTGTTATTCATATGGCTTTAAAAAGCGCCCCAGTTCTACGGAGGTTGAGATTAAAAGACGCCATATGTATGATACACTCTCAAATGATCTCAATAAAATTTCCGAGTGGGGTCTTGCTAATCGGGTCGATTTCAATGCTAGCAAGACCCAATGTTGTCTGTTATCTCACAGACGAATGAATTGCTCTTCTGCTCACCTTAATATGGCTGGCGTAGACATTGCAAGATCACCATCTCTTGACGTTCTGGGCATATCGATTCAATCGGATTTGAGGTGGACTGACCATGTGTTTCATGTGTCGAAAGAAGCGGCCAAGTGTATAGGTTTTTTGAAACGGTGTAAGAAATACTTCACTCCTGTTGATCTTCGTAATGTCTATTTTACCTATATTCGTCCGAAACTAGAATACAATTCACACATTTGGGCCGGGGCTTCAAAAACATCTTTAGAGCTGCTAGACCGAGTTCAGCGACGTGTGTTTAAACTTATTGGTGACATAAATATTATATCCTCAATTGACACCCTTGAGCACCGACGTAACGTAGGGTGTATAACTCTTTTTTATAGATATTATAATAGGATGTGCTCTAGAGAAATATGCGACCTGGTTCCCTCAATTCGTATCTTCTCTCGAAGCACTCGGGCGTCCAATTCGGCCCATCCTTTTTGCGTCACACCGGCGCCAAGCAAACATCCCACTATCGTGATAATTCGTTCTTCGGTCGTACGATTAAGTTGTGGAACAACCTCCCAGTCACTGTTTTCCCTGTAGGATACGACATTCAAAAATTCAAGAAAAACGTTCACCAACACTACTCCATCTTTCCCCCTTCCCCTCTAACCTATTTCCTTTCTTCAAACCAACACAGTGCTATGCATTTATAGGGGTCACCCCCTGAGCGTTGGTTTCAATTAAAAAAAAAAAAAAAAAAAAAAAAAAAAGGTTCCAACAGGACAACGATCCAAACACATACCGCTTAAATTTGTAAAGCCTGGTTTCAGAGCAATGGGATGCAAGTCCTTGGTTGGCCAGGCCAGTCCCCAGATTTGAATCCCATTGAGAACCTCTGGGAGATCGTTAACATGTAAATCTACAAGGAAAATTGCAAAACCAAGAAAAATCTCTTTGAAGCTTTGAAAGTAGCATTAGGAAGGGATATCGAAGGATATCATTAATAATATAATGTCCTCTATGCTTTAAAGATGTGCTAATGTTACCCAGTATAAAGGGTTTTCAACTAAATATTAATTTTAAAAGTTTTTATTAAATGTTAAGAAGGGGGTGCTTTAGTTTTGTCCGATGAAGTTTCTAAATTTTAATGTTTATTAAATGTTAACTCTTAACTTATAAAAACACACAAACTAACTCAATAACGTTGTTTTCTAAAAAAAAATTTGATATAAGAAAAAATTTCTTTAGGGGGTGCTTAGGTTTTGGCCGTTCGTTTTTCATGAATGAAAATAATGTCGTAGCGCAAAAAAAAGGTACCACTGGATTTGTCAGGAAAAATCCTAACAAAATATAAATTTCAAATTTTTCTAAGATTTTTTCTGTTCAATTGTGGAGTGCTCAAACAGGGGATTTGGAAAAATTTTGACTTTTTTGAGCTGAAAAGTTCACTTAACGCCAAAAATGGACGTTTAATCAGAAAACTAATGATGCCATTCAATTCTACGGGAAAAAATACATAAGAATCCATGTCTTGGATTTCAGTTTTCGACCTAATACGAAGCTAAGAATTGATTCACTTCGGACCTATGAGCATGCATTTTTAAACCACGTTTTTCAACCTTCAAAAATATATCGACACCCCTTCCCGTCATCTCTCAGAGCTAGGGTGGCCGCAATCTTCATGTCGATAGTTAAACTTTACAATTCTGCCGGTTGCGCGACGAATTTTAAACTTTCGTCCAAAACGCACCGGTCTAGTGTACATACATTGCTTATCCCTATAGCCTGATACTTTTGTTTTTTTCGTGCGACAATTAAAAAATCAACACATGGCTATGCACACTTATATATCGCATGTATGCATTACCAAGCCTTGAGACTTTTTTAATTAGAATATCTAGTCGTACGAAAACAATTCTGAGGACTTTTCTATAAACAATTTTCAGGGCTACATCATTGTGTAGAACTATTTTTCTGAAAAAGTAACTGTGATATTTGCAAAAAACTTTTTATGCGTACAAGATATGAGGAGGTCCATAACAAAACGCAATGATTCCATTTTTGGATTTTTTGCATTTTACAACTGAATTTAATTCTGCATATTAAAATCTATGTAACCATTGTTATAAACCACATCAGGAATCAATAATTTTACTGTTATTCAATACCAAAAATAATGGTTCAGACCAAAATGAAACATTTCCAAATTTATGCAATAAACAACTTCGATATTTTAGTGAAAAGTCAATTATAAATATTGATTTCATTGTTAACCTAACTCTACAACAAAAAAAAAAAATTTTTGTTATGGTAACTCTGCAAGACCTAAGAGGGTCCAGAACAAATTGCAATAATTCCACTTTTTAAGTTGTTAAATTTTTAGACTGAATTAAATTCTATATTTCAAAATCTATGTAAATATTGTCATAAAACATAAAAAGAGTCAATAATTTCATCGTTATTCAATACCAAAAGTAAAAATTACTATGTGACGGGCCAAAATGCAACATTTCCAAATTTGTAGGGGAAAGTGGGGAATCGTGGGCCATGGGGAATCGTGGGCCATGGGGAATCGTGAGCCACCGCCACCTTTTGGCAGTATGTCGAGATAAATAGTTAGATGCAACTGTAATCGTTTTCTCTTAGCCTCAACTTATTTTTACATTGGTTGTTGACAAACGCACGCGTTTTATTTGCTTTGTACAATACTTGCCCAAAAAAAAGTATCTGCAAAACTTTTTTTGCGTGTTTGATTTCCATCATTCTTGGACGAATTGCTACGACAAAACACAGGTAAATATGTTTTTTATTATCGTTAGACCTTTGCCTTTCAACATACAAAAGTAATTTTGCATGACACTTCAACAAGTCAATTACACGCCGTTGTTTTGCAAAAAGTAGCTTGTGGGGAATCGTGAGCCACTTCGTGGGCCACCCGTGTTTTGACAGTTTTCGTATCAATACACATTTGTATGTTGTGTTTATTATGTTTTGTGCAAAATGGAGGCTGTGAATCAATAAATAAAACAATAAATACATATTTTGTATCAAATTTTCCTATTTCTTTGTTAACGTATCTGATTGATCGTGCATAACCCTTCTTCTTCATTTTGTCGATTAAAATAACTTTACTTGTCATTTCAACTAATTCAATAAAGTTTTGCATCATAATTGTTTGATTTTTACTTAATTACGGCGGTGGCCCACGATTCCCCACCATTTTTGAAAATCGCAAAAACACTAATTTTTTTCAAACCACGAAAAGTCGGAAAAAACAAAAGAGTTGTTAGAAAGTGTAATAGTCAAAAGTTACCTAACTTCATGTAGAATAACATACCATATTACAATTTGCAAAATTTTTTATTTTTTTTGAAGATATTTAACAAAATAAAAACGTGGCCCACGATTCCCCACCTTCCCCTAATCTAAATAACTTAAAAATTAATTGCCAGATAAATTAATTTATTTATGATTTGTAACCTCCCTAGAACCCTTCCATACCACAACAACTGTTTTTAAAAAAATATATAACCTTCTTAGTACAGTCAATCTGGCATCAAAAAGGGTCTGAAAGTTCGAAGGTTGACCCCCACTCTGATTTTTTGTCAGTAGTTAGTGATCCATTAGAAAAGCTTAAATTCAAAATGTCGAGTCCCCCCACCCCCCGTTTTTGAGAAACTCAAAAAAGTTTTTGATCTGATTTTGTGGCTAAACCGTAGGCCGCACAGAAAATTTCATCGAACAAAAAATGAAGACAATTAAATTGTCTATACCCAGTGTGCCAAAAAAAAAGCGAATCGTTTTTTTTTTTGGAATTTCTCCCGCAAACGGATCAGTAACGGATCCGTAACGGGTAAAAAAGCGAAGATATGAACCGTCTGGCACACTGGGTAACTTTAATTATGATTAACATAGCTCTAAAACTTGCTGTAACTAAGTTAGAGGGCGCCAAAGTCGACAAATGTATTTTTTTTGCACTTTTTTGCATTTTTGAGGGTCAAATAATATTTTTTTACCATCGCAAATTTTTTTACAGTAAAGAACATAAATAAACCTACAAAATTTATGCAGACTTTTTTTTTCTACCATGCACTGTTTACGAGGCATAACGTTTCTAATGTCGCCGGCCGCTGCGAGAGCATTCGAAAACTCACCTGCCGCTGGGCCTATTGTCAGCCCCCTTTCTAGCATGAAATTTAGTACACTGCCTCCGTCGTCAAAGATAGCTCGGGGGATTGAAAATGAGCGAAATCGGTCAACGGACACCTACCGCCCATACAAAATATATATTCAAAATGCAATTTTAGGAGTATTTTTCACGACAATGCAACCAAAATACGCATAAATACTAAGAATTGTAAGCGCAAGCTCTGAGAAAAAATTTAACAAATTCGGACAAGAGGGCGTGGCACCTCCCATATAAGCAAAAGCTTCAAAACGCTATACTGAAAGCGTTTTTTGAGATATTCGAACCAAATTCGACTCAGACACTAAGTATCATAATTGAAAGCTCTCGACAAAAATTTGGTTGAAATCGCACAAGGGGGCGTGGCACCTCCCATATAAGCAGAAGTTTCAAAATGCTATACTAAAAGAATTTTTTGAGATAATCCAACCAAACTTCACTCAAATACTAAAGACTATAAATGCACTCTCTAAGCTAAAACTAGACGAACTCGGACAAGAAATTCAAGGAATTCGACAGAAATGGGCAAAACATTGTTTCTTCTGAAAATTCATACCTACAGGTTTTAGAGATTAAATGAGCACGGAAAATTATTTTATGTAAATGATTAAATTATTTCGAATTGCATAATAATATTAATAATATTGTAATAATGACTTGTCATAATTTTACAAATTAGATTTGTAATGATATAATTTGTAATAAGAACCCCGGGGCATATTTTCTTTATCAAAATTGACGACGCCATTTAGAATTTTCAAATTTTGACTTCAGATTCGGATTCAGCGTACCCGAAAACCCCCAAGTGAAGCTGAAATTTCAAGTTGGAGCAGGTTACATAGGTAAAGCAGTTGACGTAGAAACGCGTCAATGCCGCGCTGGGCACGAAAAACTTAGACACAGAAACGCGCCAATGCCAACAAAGGGGTTGAAATGCAATGTATCTCCTAAACGGTGCATGGTAGAAAAAAAAGTCTGCATAAATTTTCAAGGTTTATTTATGTTCTTTACTGTAAAAAAATTTGCGATGGTAAAAAAATATTATTTGACCCTCAAAAATGCAAAAAAAATGCATTTGTCGACTTTGGCGCCCTCTAACTTTGTTACAGCAAGTTTTAGAGCTATGTTAATAATAACTAAAGTTATAGACAATTTAATTGTCTTCATTTTTTGTTCGATAAAATTTTCTGTGGGGCCTACGGTTTAGCCACAAAATCAAATCAAAAACTTTTTTGAGTTTCTCAAAAACGGGGGTGTGGGGGGACTCGACATTTTGAATTTAAGCTTTTCTAATGGACCACTAACTACTGACAAAAAATCAGAGCGGGGGTCAACCTTCGAACTTTCAAATGCCAGATTGACTGTACTATCTGATTTTAATTAGTTTTGTGCATTTACCAAAACAAATGTTAAGATGGATTTATTGCGTTTTGTTATAAATCTCCTCATATCGTTATGAACTTTTCACATTTTATATTTCATGCATAAGCAAAGATCATTCTGGTGGAAAAATTTTACTTGGATTTATTTTGCAGAAAAATCCGAAATTTTCTGGGCTAATTCCTATTTTAACAATATTTTTTAAATAAAGAATTTTTGTAATAATTTTTTCAGTGTTTTTTTTTTTTTTGTTAGAGAACATAAACTTTTTATGCTATACAAAACATACATGATATATATATAATATGTGGAGTAGAACGGGGCAATGTCGTGCACTCAACTTTGACATGCTCGTAAAGCCGTACCTCTCAAGCGAATGAGACGAGTAAGCATCCGATCGAAAGATAATTTGTGTAGCGAGAAGTTGTGTTTGTGTAAGTGAAGAAGAAAAAAAATGTGCACGACATTACCCCCCTCAAAATTTGTGGGGTAATGTCGTGCATTGTTTTCCGAGTATAGTAAAGGTCCCAAAATGTGTGAGAAATTATAGGTAGTGGTTCTATTAGAGGAGATTTAGCATTATCATGTATTTATTCATTATTATACAAGTGTGAAGTACATAATATGTTGTGTAGAGTAGAACGGGGCAATGTCGTGCACTCAACTTTGACATGCTCGTAAAGCCGTACATCTTAAGCGAATGCAACGAGTAAGCATCCGATCGAAAGATAATTTCATTGGTTACATTCATGGGTAACAACATTTGTGTAGCGAGAAATTGTGTTTGTGTAAGTGAACGTGCACGACATTACCCCAATGGTCGTTTTAAAGGTCAACTTCGATAACTCGGTGAAGCCCAAAATTTTTTTCGAAAACCAAATATTTCTTTTCTTTGGCAGGATATTTCGTTTCAGAAAACACTTACCTGGTATATTTTCCCACAAGGAAAATTATTTTTCTGACCCGATGAAAAAACACTTTTATCGTCCCGAAAGCGTGCGTTTTGAAAAAAGGGTTACTCTGTAGAGACGAACTGGTGAAAATTACTAGTATTATATGCATAAGCTCAGTAGGTCAGCAGGTCTCTACCTTACGAACAGTTGGTAAATCATTCAATTCTTTGGGCTAAAACAGCCAGTGCACGACATTACCCCCTGCACGACATTACCCCGTTCTACTCTATGTATATTTATATTTTTCTTTATTCGTTACAATAATGGGTAAAATTAAATTTTCATATGTCGACTAAAAATATTTTTTTTTTTATTCAAATTTTAACGTTTTTTACCATTTTTTCGAAAATCAGTCCATCGATTTTTTTCTACTTAGTCTTCTATTCTTCAGAATATAATATGCTTTTATAAAATATACACATAATAATCGTTATTTGTTAAAATAATAATAAAAATTTAATTTTTGTGTGTCCACTCACAACTTTTTGATCATTCCAATTTTAACGGTTTTTTGGAATGTTTTCGAAACCGCTCTAACGATTTTTAGAAAACTCACCAAAATAAGCAGAATTTGATAGGCTTTCATAATATAAAATAACCCTAGAGGGGTGTTGTTATCATCATTTAAATTCTCAGAACAGCGCCGTGCTATTTAATTTTTAACATTAAGTTTACTTGAAATGCTTGAGAGTTAAAAAGTTTAGTTTTCAATAATAATAATGTGCATTTAAATGGCGAATGAAAAATTTAAAATTTTTTCAAATAATCATTAAACTAACACAATATCGGATAATCCAATAAATGTAGATGTGAAACAGTGCGTAGGTATTGATATTAACACAATTTTTCTACTTTAAAGTAGCGTATTTACACGTCAATTTATTAAAAAAGCGGAGCACCAAAAAATGTGACTGTTCGCACATATTACTCTCTCGCTATACTACATTTTCTAAATCAGCGGCACTTAAGAAAATCAAGGCAAACAAATACACGAAAACTTTGTATATTTTTTGTCAACTGACGATCTGCGCACTACGTAGGCTGCTATGTATATTTCTGGCAATATACGTAATGAAAATGCGAATATTTATCATCAAAAATGGTTTTATTGTTTTTCAAAGTATTCTCCAGCATGATTTATACACTTTTGCACGCGCTCAAACCAATTGTCGAAGCACTTTTTCCACTCCGATTGAGACACATCCAAAACATGGTTTTTGAACGCTTCAACAGCATCTTCTGGCGACGAAAATCGTTGACCACGAATTTTTTTTTATGTGCGGGAATAAAAAGAAGTCATTGGGTGCCAAGTCAGGGCTGTACGGCGGATGACCCATCAATTCGACGTTTTGGCCGGTCAAAAAGGCGTTGGTTTGAGCCGATGTGTGAGAGCTCGCATTGTCATGGTGAACAATGATTCGTCTTCTCTTGTTCGTTTTTCGAATTTCTCCGAAGACTTCAGGCAAAAAAATTGTGGTGTACCACTCAGAATTGAGTGGGTTTATGCTAAAAAATGTCAAACTTTCCAATGGAAATGTCAGATTGCACCTGGCAACACTTAGTGTTGCCTAGGCCAGAAATATATATAGCAGCCCACGTACATAGGAATAAGAACAACGATAATATCTTTTGCCGAACTAGTTACTCTTTGGAACTAGATCCAAATTTAACTGCATGGGGATTTTGCTAATAACCTGTACATAAACACACTACTCTGTGTTAAGAATGCAACAAGTAAAAATAAACAGAATTGACAACCTATGTGTTGTAAAAATTTTTAATGGTTTAATTGCTGAAATTACTTTTGTTACTATTTACTACAATTTCAACGTCATTTATCATAAAACTAAGCTTAATTCTGCTTTATATTTTAGACAATCTCGCCGTACTAAATAGGCAAGCAATAAAACAAATTTATTTATCGAATAAAAAGGAGCACTTTGCATTCTATACTGACACAGCACACATGCATTACATGTATACTTGTAGTCGTATTTGATGTACAAGACTGGTTTACCTATTAAAAGTCATTTACTTGCAGCTTTAATTAAGTTTAAAACTCACGGTTTTGCGAGATATGATTATTCAACTTTATAATAATACAATCACTAAGTTTATTTGCTTTATTTTTACACTTTTTTTTACTTTTTAAACACTGCTTCACGATATTTTACGAAAATTTTTGCGGATCACTAAAAACACATCCGTCAACTAGTAACAGAGTTGTCAAATTACGCAGGAACCTTATATATTTTTTATTTGCTCGAGGCTATATAGGTGCTTAAATATCATGCCTATAAACAGCAGCTTAAGATTCCAAATGGTGAAATAAGAGTTCACAACAAGAAGGCTTATTTCCAAATGTTTCACAACAAAAGGCCACATTTCCAAAAGTTTTTTACTTTTTCCATTAAATACAAAAAAGTAGACATTATAAAAAATATAAGTTACTGTACACTAGACCGGGTAGAAATTTAGATTCGTACCTATACCGACTCAAAAGTTAGAGGGACTCTTAAAAACTATATCTGCATCATTTTTGTTTTTTTATCATTCTGAAAGAGTTGGATAATACTATGTTATCTGAAGCTTTTTTTTTCAAAAGGTCGCATTTTCATGTTAAACAAATTTTCAGTAGGTAATGAGAAAAAACTATTAGGGGCTGTGTACAGTAGACCGGGTCGATTTTGTATGAAGCAAACTAAAATCATCCCGAAAACGACTCAAAATTTAGAGGGACTCTTAAAAACGAAATCTGATCACTTTTTTTTTCATTCTGAGAAAAACCAATGGAGCACTTTTGATTCTACTGAAGGCCTATTGTTTTTTGGTCATAACTATTTTTTCATTAGAATATAAATACCCAAGAGTGCTTTAGAAATAAAGATTATGTTCTTTTGTTTTGGCGTTTAAAATTTTTTTTTTTGTGTATAGATAATATTCGGTTCCAAAAATTGATTTTTTTTCGTTTTTCAGTAACGAGGTTGGAAAAACGATTTTTTACTCAAAAGCAAGGGAACATACGAAAAAAAGTGAGTGTATACGGCAAAAACTGCTTGGAATTGTCCAAAGAATGCGCGTGAATTTTTTTAGAATTTTTTGAGATATTTTATAATATTTTAAAACTTAGTCAAAAAAAAGTTCTGAAAAAATTCACACATTTTTTATTTTTTTTTTGAAGGATTCTAAGCATTTTATGTCTTATGCAATTTTTTCGTAGATGCCTTGGTTTTAAGTAAACCTAGCATATTGCTGGCAAACGTGAGCTTAACAGATGAAAATTCAATTTAATAAATTTTTTGAAAAAATAAAGCAAAATTACAAAAATTCTGAAAAAATGCACACGTATTTTTTGGACAATTCTAAGCATTTTTTGAGTAAAAAAATCGTTTTGCCGACCTCGTTATTGAAAAACGTACAAAAAACGATTTTTGGAACCGAATATTAGCTATAATCCAAAAAAAAATGTAAGCGCCAAAGTTTTTGTAAGAATATTATCTTTATTTCTTAAGCACTCTTGGGTATATATTTTTTAATGAAAAAAAAAGTTATGACCAAACTAGTAAAGGTGTTACTTTTGGCCTGGCCAAACATTAAGTAGCCTACACAGCAGTATTTTGAAAATTTTGCTTTTATGGGAGGTGCCACGCCCTCTTGTCCGAATTCACCCAGTTTTTTCTCAGAGTTTGAATTTATAGTTCTTAATATTTGAGTAAAATTAAGTTCGATTATCTCAAAAAACGCTTCCAGTATAGCGTTTTGAACCTTTTGCTGATATAAGAGGTGCCACGCCCTCTTGTCCGAATTCGCCCAGTTTTTGCTCAGAGCTTACGTTTACAATTCGTAGTACTTATGTGTATTTTAGTTGCATTATCGTCTAAAATACTCCAAAAGTTGCATTTTGAATATATTTTTTGTATGGGCGGTAGGCGTGTCCGTTGACCGATTTCGCTTATTTTCAATCCCCCGAGCTAACTTTGACGATGAAGGCTGTGCACCAAATTTCATTGAATTATCTTGCGTAGTTTTCTCAAAAAATTTATTTCTAGACACAGCCAGCCAGCGAGACAGACGGACATGGCTGTATCGACGCAGGAAGTGACGCTGATTAAGAATATATATACTTTCCTATATCTGCCATGACTCCTTCTCAGCGTTACAAACGGAAGGACAAAGTGAATAAACCCTGGGTGTAGGGTATAAAAACATGTGTTTTTAGCCAAAATAGGCCTTCAGATTTTCTCAGAATGAAAAAGTGATGCAGATTGGTTTTTAGAGTAAGGGAACTGATGCTATTGTGGTATAGTTTTTCAATGTGGTATGGTCACTGCTTTTATCCTATCAGAAAACATGAAAAACCAGGGATTTGTTGCTGTCATGCACCAAACAAAATTTTTCCGGTGTCAGTTGAACGAAACTTAAGTCGCGTGTGGTTGATTTTTGTTTTTCGGATTTTTTGCAAAAAATTTTGTTAAGAAAAAGTTGCTTTTTGGTGAAGTTTTATTTATATTCAATAAAGGTAAGTGCTAGGTTAGGTTAGGTTAGGGTGGCGGTAATCGCGTAAGCAAAAACCTCACACAGACCAACTAGGTCCATAGCGTTACCACATAACTCCCTTCAGTTAGGAGAATAGCAGTGTTCTGGCTTCATGATTTTCATCTATATCGAAGGTTCCAGTTTTTAAGGCGAAATCCATTAGTTTCGATAATGCTATTCCAGCTATCTCATTTATGGAGCCGAACATAGCCTGCCCAAGAGTTGCCATTCTGCGTCTGGTTAGCGCCGGGCAAGAGCACAAGACGTGCTCTACCGTTTCTTCCTCATCGGGTTCGGAACAGTTTCTGCACCAGTTATTTGATATTAATCCCATCCTGTATGCATGGTGTCCAATCAGGCAGTGTCCAGTTGTAACACCAATCAACAGTCTGCAATTTATTTTGCTAAGAGAGAGTACATATCTAGTTTTGTTATTATTGTAAGAGGGCCAGAATTTTTTGGCCGTTTTGTTTTTAGTGTTGTTTAGCCATCTATTTTCCGCTAAAATTTCTAGTTGCTTAGTCTTTTGCGTATAGTAGAACTTAAGTGGTACTTCTACAAACAAGGGATCATTGAGTAACTGCACACCTTGTTTAGCAAGCTCGTCAGCCCTTTCATTTCCCACAATGTTGCAGTGACCAGGAACCCACAGTAATCGTACTGAGTTATTATTGCTCAGGCTTTGCAATGATTCGTAACAGTTTGATACCGTTTTAGAATTAATAGTGTTGCTTTTAAGTGCTTTAAGAGCTGCTTGACTATCAACATAAATGTTTATTTTTTTATAAGAAATATTTCCTACTAAAAAATCTGCGGCTTTTTGAATCGCAACTACCTCTGCCTGAAAAATGCTGCAGTCAGTAGGTAGCTTGTAGGATTCGCAAGTATTGGAGTTCAGTACAAAAAATCCAGCGCCTACCCCCTCATCTTGCTTCGAACCATCTGTGTATGTATTTATTTCATTTGGTGGGTCTAGGTGATGCGAGGTAAGTGCTAAGTATTGCGAAATAAGTTTCACAAAGTTTCCTATTATATTTTTCGAATTTTGTAATTTCTAAAAATTAGCTAGTGTGGTATAGTCGGGATTCGCTAATGTGGTATATGAATATTTCTTGTTATTCTTAACAATATTTGATTGCTGTTTATTTTTTTATAAAAGCTATGAGTTTGAGAACCAATGTAAATGTTATTATGAACTTATTTCATACCTTTCAAACTTTATATTTGGTTGTATGGTTAAGTATACCACATTAGGCATGCGCTTATTTTACGATTTTCTGATTTTCGTTGATGCCGCCCCCTGAAATCCTTTTAATGGTCATTAAAACTAATACTATTAAGTTTCACGGCGATCGGATAACCATAACACGGCCCTCAAGAGAGGTCAAGGTCAAGTTGAGGTTTCAGGTAAAAAATAATGAAAATTTTTTTTAACTTAATTAAATAAGTCAAAGCATAATTTTGTCTTATAGGAAATTAAAATACCTTTCCAACAAGCTATAATTGTTTAAAATCTGGTAATAAATACGAATTCTATGATTTTTTTTTTTTATAGACATTAGCAAAATTGTCGCAATAAGTTGCTTATGGTACCTATTTTAAAAAAATTTTCTAGAGATCCTATTTTACAAGTTATTAGTATTATTTTATTGAAGGCCTACCAAACTTGTACCCTTTTTGTTCTAAACGATTGAAAAATTATTTTTCATTTTAGAACAAAAATAAATATATTATTTAATATTTTAAAATCGTTAAGAAGCAAAATAATTCCTTAAACAGAGAAGAGACCAAGACAACAACAGTTTTGGTTTTTATATTGATTTTATACCATGACCAAGACTCAAGTTTAGATTTTGTGACATATGATAGTTCTGATAAAGCTGACGATATGTTTAATCTAAAATTAAATTAATTATTGAATGTTTGCGCTGCGTTTCATTTGATAATAATATTGTGAATCTTACGTAAGACTTTGTGTAACTATCCCCACGTAAGAAAGCGTAAGATTTTTACCTACCCTCTACAAATCTTACGTAATTAATGGATGGCCCTTTACTGTATAAATCAAAATAGGTTCAGTCAATACTTACAATCATAGATCTTTCAAACCAAAAATCATCCTTCAACTTTGAGTGGTACACTTCAAAAGGATGGTTATTTACAAATAGTTGAAAATGTGAACTATCAGGTAGCTGTAGACCAGGCCAGAAAAGTGCGACGACAGCAGAGAAGGTACCAATTACAGCTTAAACGAATAAATTGAAATATTAATATATATATTTAATATAAATATACGCAGATTTTAACTTACCAAATAAAATAATCCAAATCAATGGGTATCTTACAACAACGTTTATTATAACATTTTCAAAAAATTTTCCTAATTTGGTAATTAACTGCCTTAATTTTGATCTCTTAATTTTTGTACGTAAAGTCCCACAAGCATCACACACGGTAAAACGATCCATAACTGAAATAGTTGCCGGAAGCCAAGTAATCATTAAAACATAATTGGCTACAACAGCAATACCCGCAAAGGCTCTAAATAATAAATAAAAAAATGCGATTAAGATGAAAAAATATCTTAGGAATTGAAAGAAAAAAACTAAAAAGCGTGCAACTTAGTACACGTGAAAGAAGCGATTTGAAAAGTGAGCGTGACACATATGTATTTGATTACGCTTATTTTCAACCAGTGTATGGAAATTATGCACGACAACTACAATCGAATTTCGTCGAAATATCTTGTTTGCGCTTGTAAAGGAACGTAATTAAGACTGTCGTCGCGCTAAAAAATCCAGCGACCTTGAAATTTTACCCTCAAAGAAGTTTCAGCTCCAAATATTTTTGGAACACAGACCCGAATGTTTTCCCAATGATTTCAGGATTACAAAACTGATTCGCAAGTTACAGCCTAGTTCTATCTTATACTGACAGTAAAGTGGTTCAAAATTGTATGGAAAAATTAAAATTTCTTAAAATTTCGGTGCTCAAACCCTCAAAATATACCTTTAGGCTAAAAACCTCTACAGCCGTAAATTTCACCCAAATCGGATCATGGGAAACGTGCCAATATGTCGATTTATATGACTTTTTTGGAATTCTTATACAATTTTATAGCCAAACACCCTGTACTTTGTTGTCGGTACAGTGGTGTTTGGATATCTACGAACTTTGTTTTGATCACTATTTTCGGGTTGCGCCTCTGGCTCCCAATTATGTAAAACCACATAATAAACTCTGTACTTGTACAACCATCGAACAATAAACTTCGCTATCCGCGCTTTATATTTTAAATCGAAATTCGTGTTTTTAATTTCACAGAAAATTAGCCCGTTTTCTTAATTTTTTAATTTTCAAGTTTTAAGAAGTCGTTTTTGAAACTTCTGGAAAAACATTTGGTCCTTTCGCTCCATCGGTTATCAGCGATCTTCTATTAAAGTAAAAAAAAAAAACAGCGCCGCAACTGTGTAAGATATTGAAAAAAAAAAAATAAATTAATTTGCCAAATCAAAAAAATGTTGAGAAAAAATAATAAAAATCTTTACAATTTAGCAAAGCTTAATAAAAATCAAAAGTGAAGTGTTTGTTTCAGTTAAATCAACGGCAGCTGCGTCATCTGGAAAAAAAATATTTTTATTCATCAACTTTCAGCAAAACTTCTTACACTTAGAAATACTTTTGAATTTTTTTTTTAAAAACCCCCCTTAAATTTTTTTTAAAAGAACTTTAAATTAAAGCATAATTTATAAGCTTTAAAATGATGTATGACTCAAGATGGGATTAGTACGGGTGTTACCTTTGGCCTGGCCAAACATTAAGTACCCTACACAGCAACATTTTGAAAATTTTGCTTTTGAGAGGTGCCACGCCCTCTTGTCGAATTCATCCAGTTTTTTCTCAGAGTTTGAATTTATAGTTTTTAGTATTTGAGTGAAATTTGGTTGGATTATCTCAAAAAGTGTTTTCAGTATAGCGTTTTGAACCTTATGCTTATATGGGAGGTGACACGCCCTATTGTCTCATTTTATCCAGTTTATGCTTAAAGCTTGTATTTATAATTCTTAGTGTCTGAGTAAAACTTTGTTCGATTATCTCAAAAAACGCTTTCAGTATAGCGTTTTGAAGCTTTTGCTTATATGAGAGGTGCCACGCCCTCTTGTCTGAATTCGCCCAGTTTTTGCTCAGACCTTGCGCTTACAATTCGTAGTATTTATGTGCATTTTGGTTGCATTATCGCGAAAAATACTCCAAAAGTTGTATTTTGAACATATTTTTTGTAAGGCCGGTATGCGTGTCCGTTGACTGATTTCGCTCATTTTCAATCCCCCGAGCTAACTTTGACGACGGAGGCACCAAATTTCATTGAATTATCTTGTTTAGTTTTCTCAAAAAATGTATTTCCACACACAGCCAGCCAGCCACCCAGCCAGCCAGACAGACGGACATGGCTATATAGACTCAGGAGGTGACGCTGATCAAGAATATATATACTTTTCTATATCTGCCACTCCTCCTTCTCTGCTTTACAAACGGAAGGACAAAGTGAATATACCCTGGGTGTAGGGTATAAAAAAGTGTAAACATTTTTTTTACCAAGAAATATCTACATACATAAAAATGAAAGGTGTCCGTATGTAGCTTATGGACGCGGAAACTACACGGTCGATTTACACGATTTTTTTTAAAATTGTTTCTTATGGCTTGTAGAAGGCTCGTAAGGGGGTGAGATGGACGGGGGTTGCACCCCCCATACAAAAAAAAAATACAAAAAATGCTATATGGGTGATTCTCAGATAACTGTACTTTTTGTGTCCTCTGGCGATTTCACCTATACAGTAGGCTTTTTTTTCACAAAAAATGACGCTATAAGTTAGAAACTATGCTTTTCTAATAGAGCGTATCAATTTTACCACCAAATAATTATTGGTCTACTGTGAAAGTTTGCAAATATACCCCAAATGTCACAAACGTGGCATGTCCTACCCCTACTTTTTATACATAAAACGATGAAAAACTACCAAAAAACGGAAATGCAACAGAAAACAAGTTACTACACATATTAAGTAAATACTTAAGGTTACATTATTCTGAGCTCATCTGCAGTTTTAAATAATTTTTAGAGGGCACAATTTCGAATTGAAAACTGTCCCCTAGTTTTGGAAAAAAAAAAATTTCTTGAAAGCATTATGCTACTACTGCATGGTACTACTGTTTCAGTCAATAGATTGCGATACATATGCATTAATTCTGATCACTATCTATCAACCAAAGGTTATCATGTCCAGACGCGTCCAAAAAAAAATCTGTTTGTGTTTTATAGGGCAGTTTATAAACAAAAACAGTTTTTTTAAAAAATTATGGTCACAAACGTGGCACTCGGCACTCCCAGGTCGTACATTTTATTTTATGCATGAAACAATTTTTTTGTAGGATTTGCATACATGACCCCAAATTCTTTCGGAAAAATCTTGAACTCAAAAGCGTGCTTTACAATGAGCGATAAACAACAAAAATGTCACAAACGTGGCGCATCAAAAATGTCACAAACGTGGCACTTTTTATCAGTCTTCGAAAAACATATTTCGATATAAAGTTTGAGTATACAGATGTTAAGTTGAAGGCTATTAATTATGTTTTTAATACAAAAATGTTTCTACACCATCAGAATCCTGAGTTATCCTTGCTCAAAAGTGAAAAAATCACTGTTTTGACATCTACTTAAAGCTATACAACAAAAACAACAACAAGTAAAATTAATTTCTGTCAATGGATTCAGACAGCCAAATTTATTGTCAACAAGACATAATTTACCGTTTTTCAATTGGATTCCCAGCTTCCGAGTTATAAGCGTTTAAAGTAAGGACATCTTTCTATAACATACAAAGGATTTTTCGAGACCGAAAAGTTACAAAAAATCAAGTCTTATTATTTTTATCAAAAACATATTTAATTATAAAAATTTCGTGACCTCGCAGACCATAATCGCATGAAAAATGACAGTTCTATGCTAGATTTAGTGAATGACCCTACTAAACTATTGCTTTGCAAATTAACAGAATTAAAATTTCATCTGCTCATTCACTAAATCTACAATAGAGCCTAATTTTTTCATCCGATTTTAGTCTGCAAGGGCTTAAAATTTTTGTGATAAATTATATTTTTGATAAAAATAATAAAACATACCATTTTTGTTAATTTTTCGGTCCAGAAAATCCTTTGTGTGTTATTGAGAGGTATCCTTTTTTTAAAGGCTTATAACTCGGAAACTAGGAATCCAATTGAAAAACGGTAAAATATATCTTGTGGACAATAAATTCGGCTGTCTGAATCCATTGACAAAAATTAATTTTACTTGTTGCTGTTTCAGTTAAGTAGATGTCAAAACTGTGATTTTTTCACTTTTGAGCAAGGATAACTAAGGATACTAATGTAATAGAAAAAAATCAAGATCAGATTCGTAATAAGGAGATCCTAATCCATCATAAACGGCTATAAAAACAGAGGACAGGGAACCATAGTTGATCTTTAGGGCGGTAGGGTATAAAAAAAATGGACCACCGGAGACATGACACAGTTGCAAAATTAGTCATGAAGTGCAAATTTGTCATTATATGCAATATATCTCTCATCAAAACGCTTCAAAACCATAATTTTTCCATACTGTGGCTAAAATGTCACAAACGTGGCAATTTGGTCACAAACGTGGCAGAAAAATTTCTTAATTTCGACCTCAAAGCCGTAAATTCACACTTGTTGTTGATCTACTTAAAAGGTGAGTTTTAAGAGTGTGTTTACACAAGATAGCATGAAGAAACTTGCAAAAATCCAAAAAAAATATCTGCCAATTTTACAACTCGAAAAACCACAGTTATCTAAGAATCACCCATATCTCTGCACTTATAAGAGCTATGATTATGAAAGTTGGTGAACTTATGCATAATGTACTCGTATCTACCATTCAGAATGCAAAACTTGGCGGATATTAGGTGTGGGGGAATTGCATCCTCTTTACAAAAAATTTACAAAATGCTATATTTCTTCGCATATGTCAGATATTGTTATAAAACTTGGTACATACATAGTTGTATATTCTATCTACCATTCGCCTTGAAAAATTTGGGGGGGAGGGGGGTGGGAAGGGAGAGTTGCACCTTTCATACAAAAAATATATAAAATGATATATCTCTGTACATATGGGAGCTATGATTATAAAAGTTGATACAAGGATCTCAAAATCCTTGCTGATTGGAAGAGAGGGACGATGGAGATGGATGGGGCTTCTTACGTAAAGGGCATCGGGAACGGGCGAACGAAGTCGTAACCAGGCCAGCTAGTTTTTTTATAAAAAGAACACTTAAAAATGAATGGGACTAGTAACTTAGATTTATCAATTTACAAACTTTAGTGTAAGCTATAAATTTTTGAAAAAATATTCTTTTCATAAAAATGACTAAAAACGCCAACTTCAACACCCTGTATTTTAACAACAAATGGTACTAATACCAAATCCTCCCGGATTTTTGTTCTTGCACACCAGATCTAGCATATTGTCAAATTTGAGCGAAATCGAAGACAAAAAAATTTTGAGCTGGTACACTTGGCGTGTTTTGCTTCATATTTTGTATATTTGGGACGTTTCATATCAACCGGGTCAGCTCTGTCTCCAGAAGCAGAAGCAAGATATTGCGTATAAGTTCTCAAAATTTTTGTCTACTCAAAATCTTTCGAATAAACAACGGCCATTTTTTAGTAAATTTCTAAATCCAAAATGGCGACTACAATTAGAAATTTAACAAAAAATAGTTCGGATATTTGTGGAAAAAATCCAAGAAATTCTTTCACTAAAAAAATCTTTATTTGTGCATGGTAAATAAACTGTGGAAAGTCCATTGCGAAATCGTGTTCGCATAAAAAGTGATTCAAGGTCAAAGGTCGAAAAAATCTGTTTTTTGCTAATATCGCACTAACGGTTCCTTTTTAAAAAAATAGCGCAAGACTTTACTATAATAAGACGTCAGATTTATTGTTGTACTGTTCATGTCGCGCACAATGCATTAAAAAAGGCATGTGCTGCAATTTTATTCGACGTGGAACATATTATCGTTAAGATATACTCCCATTTTTATCTATACACCGTACGCACGGAAACTGACGTCGAATATATGAAGTTATTGAGATATGTGAAAACAAGATTCCTTGCTCTCGGTCCAGCCATTAAACGCATTTTGCAACTTTTCGATGGGTTGAAAATGTATTTCCTTGCACTACCGAAAGGACAGAAAATACTGATGGAATTCTTTCAGAATCCAGAGTCGAAATTTTGGTTGCTTTTCGTCCAGGGGCAGGTAGGCTGTTCAAAACGTTTTAGTAATTTAAATTTGATTTTGTTATTATTTTTTGTATTCATTAGACCTAGTTATTCCAAAAAACGATTCTAAAAATCGAAGGCTACAATGGCATGGCGATTGAAGTCGTGAAATATTTAAACGAACTTGAAGAGACATTAAAACGTTATGATAAAGACGAATTTTTATCACCAGCAGCTGCAAAAGCGAAACAAAAACTTATCAAATCTGAATTTGATTCCAATTTGATCGCTGCCACATGCAAAAAATTTTTTGGTAATTTCTTATTGTCTTCTCTTCTTATCAATAAAGTTGAATTGAAGCAGATGAAGACATTTCCATGGGCAATGTTGTTTGATTGAGAAATATTCATATAAGTATTTTTGACAAACAAAATATGAATTTAAACGAAATTTTTTTTTTTTTTCGATATCCATATTTTTTTCGATTCCGATATCCCGCAGAACTAGCAAATTAAGCGGGATTTTCTTTTTTTTTAGGCAATTTTCTTTTTTTTTTAGCCAAAAAAAAAAAAGATGGAATGCTTAGTTATGCCAATTTAAAAATCAACATATTACCATGCACACTTATACGAGTACGTTGCATGCATGCATTACCAATCTTTGCCAATTTTTTTTAATAAGGATACCTCCTAAACTTAATGTCGTACAAAAATAAATCTGACGTCTTTTTTATAGGAAATTTTGGTACTGAGTCTTTCTTTGCGTTACTGACCAAGTCAACATGACATCTTCGATTTTTATGAAAAATTAGTATTTGACAGACATATAACTGTGGTAAATTGATTTTCTGAAATTCCGAAAATTTCCAAGATGGCGGCCAGAAGAAATTCCATCCAACTTTTGGATACTCACATATTTGAAAATTCATAGCTTCTCGGCTTTTTATCCAAAATTTAATGAGTTTTGCAAAAAAAAAATTACACTAAAAAAAAATATTATTTTTGGCAGAAAAAAAACCTTATTTCTTATTCAAAGCCATTTTGGGACTTGATGCACCCTTTTTTTAGTTTTTTTATTTAAAAGAAAATTTTAATACAATTATTTTTCGGCCTTTAAAATCGTGGTATGTTTTACAGTTGTCAAGTTATGAGTTTTTGAAGTTGTATTATGTTGTGTTTATCATGAGTCGTTGGAGCGCGTAAGTTACGTACCCTCACTTCGAACGACTACGTTGAAGTTGATAACATCAACATGGTCGTCCAAAAATATCTAAAGTAATACAAACATACATACAAACACCCTACGTAACCTACATACATTTATATAAATGTATCACATTAATTTTATTATTTCAAAATACAGAATATACAAATTCAAACTCTCCTATGTAATAGCGTTATCGTTTGTTTACGCTACTGCATGGGAAGACGGTTTCAAATTCAGCTGAGTTCCCAAAGTCAAAATCTGCTTAACAGCACATTTTGTACTTCAGGGCCAACTGAATTTAAACCTGAATGTAGAGAGTAAGAAATTTGTTCTTTATAACTGGCGCAGTCGAAGCGGAAAATATCCTAAGATATTTGAAAAAAAAGAATCAACAGCGAAATGCTCCAAAGAGACATCGGTGTAATAATTATATATGCACAAATTTGATCATTAATATTCGAAGAGATGGATGAACTACAAGAAAGGATCTAAAAGCTCGAGGCCGTTATAAGGAGGCAGGAGGCACAAATCCTATTACAGGAGCAACAACAATAACAAATTGAACAGCAACGAATTCAACAACAGCAACGAATTCAACAGCAGCAACAAGAACAAATTGAACAGCAACAATTTCAACAACAAATTGAACAGCAACGAATTCTGCAGCAGCAACGAATTCTGCAGCAGCAACAAATTCAACAACAACAACAACAAAATGTACAGCAACGAATTCAACTGCAGCAACAAGTTCAACAACAACAAGCGGATCACAATTTTATGATGTTCAGCCCAAAAGATGTCCTTCAACAATTCCGGCTATTAAAACCACTAGATAAAAATCACAATATCAATGCGTTTATTAAGTCTATGGAAATGACAATCAACCTCAACCAAAATCGAAAATTGATTGACTTTGGGCTGCAGATAGTCATGAATGAAAATATAACCGGAGAAGTCGGAGACTATATACGGGAACTAGGAGACAACATTTCTTGGGAGCAGCTTAAGCAAAAAATGAAAGATCAATTAGACCAAAGGTGTCCTAATGTGAAATCTTCAATAAATGTTGCAGCATAAAAGCGAGTAATATAAGAGAACTGTTTAATTTTTTTGAAAAATGTAAACATGATATATGTGAAATTTATGAGTTCGAAGACGACAAACCGGCAATTTATCAACCTAAACATGCAGATAGAGATTTAGTGAGCATACTAAGAGAAAAAACGACGAATAATTTACGTTAAATGAGATAGTAACAAAATTGAAATTACTTGACGATTGCAGAGCTATACATTACCAACACAGGACAGCTAAAAACGACAGAAATAACAGTGATACAAAACCTGATCAAAATAGCTTTAAGAAACCCCTAAGCCTAAAAATCGCACCCAACAATACAATACAAACACAAGTACACAACAACCAGACAATTAAAACGTGCAGCAAAACAGTTCGGGAATTTACCAAAGTAGGTCAGATACATTCAAAAATCTTTCAAATCAAACGAGAATCTCTAGAATGAGTGTTGATACTCAACAAAGTGGATGAAATAGGCCAATGGACATTAACGATTTGGAGGAAAATGAAATAAATTTTCTGATGCTGCCTCAAAACCCAGATTGCCCCTAATACTAGTAACAATAGGAAAAAAAAGTATAAAATGTTTAATTGATACCGGTTCTGATACCAGTATAATTAAACCAACCATATTTGAGAGAATGTATCCGATAGAGAACTTATTAAAACCAATTTATTACCGCACCTTAAACGGAACTAACCAGATAAAATACCGAATAACAACCCCAATTCCTAACGAGTTCATTTGTAAGGGAACTTTTTCGTGGAAAATTATTGACTTTAAAAATCAAAGTTATGACGCTATAATAGGCCAAAATATATTAGTCGCATTAAAAGCAAAAATAATATTGATGAGAGATATATGGAAGAAGTATTATATCCTTTCGAATACGAACATCAAGAAAATCAAGGAAATATTTTACAAATATTAATTTTGAACATTTAAATAAAGAAGAGAAGGAGTCAATATTAACTCTTTTATCAGAATTCAATCAGTTATTTTATAGAGAGGGTGTTTGCGCCAAGACTGAACATACTTCAGTCTTCGTCAAGTTTGACCGACAACGGCAACACTGACGGTTTGGCGCTCTCTCTCTTAGGTTTAGTTTTAGAGTTTAAGTTCAATTCTGCATTGTTACTCGAACAATAAAGTCATAGTATTTTTAAACGCCGTGAGTTTTCATTTTATTTCCGCCATTCGTTCCCAAGTTTTATTCTAGGTTGCTAGAACAAAGTTTCCCCCAATTTCCCTCGCGGTAGAAAACGTTTCCCGAAGAAACATATGGTCCTTTCGACCCGTTTTTAATGTGCCCGCAAATATAAAATTCGAAAAGTTTTTTGCGCCGCGAGTTTTCTATAATGTTTTTATTTTTTCCATAGGGAAAAAATATTCAAAAATAAAAAAGTGATTTTGTGCTTTGATTTTTTTCCATTAGGAAAAATATATAAAATATTGTGAAAATAGCTAAAGTGCCAATAGCTATTGAAATAGTGCACTTGCAAAAAAAAAAAAAAATGAAGGAAAAAGCCTTTTAATTGTGCCAACAGCAGCCACCTGCAACAGCAACGACCCACCCCCATAAACAACAATTTTTTTGGAATTGTTGATTTGCCGATAAAATTTGTATGTTGGATATTTATTTTTGTTTGATAAGGCTAAACAAGATCAAGGTACGTGATCTGTTTTTGATTAGAAAAAGTGAAACTCATTTTCTTTGTGTGGAAAAATTTCCTACAACTCGGTTCGAATTCCGTTCAAAATTTCGTTTCGGTTCGGCTAAGTAGTCTTTTATTTTTTCGAAGTGTTTTTGATAACAAGATTAATTTCGTTTCAGTTTGAAATTGATAGCAAGCATATTCCTACATACAGTGGCTCACAAAAGTATTCGGAATTTGAAAATTTTTCAAAGAATCATAAAATTTTATAATTACTAATAAATTTTTTTGAATCACTCTTAATAATTATAAATCGGTAAAAATCTAGTTGTATTTATTAAAAGAAACTTTCCTAAAATGTTACTTAAAAATGTAAAAAAGAGCTTATAAACAAAATCATACTTAAATTCAATACACAAAAGCATTTGGAATTTTAAAAAATATGGCAATATCTTTAACACGAAATCAAAGAATAATCCAAAAGTATTGGCGAAACTCTTAAAATTCAATTAACAGTTAGTTTGCGGTAGTTCAGTTTTGATTTGTTAGTTTTTTTTTAAACAAAAGACTTCGTTTTTTAGAAAAAGTAAGATGGGAAGAAAATAAGAAGAAACCACACTTAAAGAAAAAAATTTTAAAGCGTGAGGACGGAAAACCCTTTAGGAGATCGCAAGCGGTGTTGGATGAAGTATTTAGACTAAACACAGCATTATAGAAAGAAAAAAGTTACATAATTCACAAAATTCTGGTAGGCTATCGAAACTATGAATTCGAGTTAGGTCGGATATCATACGAAAAACTAAAATTCAACCACGTACTACAGCAGTGGACATTATTAGAAGCCTCACCAAATATATTGGAGTAAACATCAGTGATGAAACTGATCGCCAGACACTCAGAAATGCCAGTTATAATGGAAGAACTCAACGCTCCAAACCATTTATAAGTACGGCTAACCGCAAAAACAGCTTAGAGTTTGCAAAAAAACACTAAAGTTGTAACAAATGGTTTATGTCAAGCGTTATTTGTAGAGGCAAGACAAAATATTATATAAGTTGCATCTTTATTATATACATAAGCGCTTTTTGCGGTTAGCCTTACTTATAAATGATTTGGAACGTTGAGTTCTTCCATTATAACTAGCATTTCTGAGTGTCTGGCGATCATTTTCATCACTGATGTTTACTCCATTATGTTTGGTGAGGCTTCTAATAATGTCCACTGCTGAAGTACGTGGTTGAATTTTAGTTTTTCGTATGATATCCGACCTAACTCGAATTCATAGTTTCGATAACCTATCAGAATTTTGTGAATTATGTAACTTTATTCTTTCTATAATGCTGTGTATAGTCTATATACTTCATCCAACACTGTTTGTGATCTCCTAAAGGGTTTTCCGTCCTCACGCTTTAAAATTTTTTTATTTAAGTGTGGTTTCTTCTGATTTTCTTCCCATCTTACTTTTCTAAAAAACGAAGTCTTTTGTTTAAAAAAAACTGACAAATCAAAACTGAACTACCGCAAACTAACTTTGAATTGAATTTTAGGAGTTTCGCCAATACTTTTGGATTATTCTTTGATTTCGTGTTTAAGATATTGCCATATTTTTTAAAATTCCGATTACTTTTGTGTATTGAATTTAAGTAGGATTTTGCTTATAAGCTCTTTTTTACATTTTTATACCCTACACCCAGGGTATATTCACTTTGTCCTTCCGTTTGTAACGCAGAGAAGGAGGCGTGGCAGATATGGAAAAGTATATATATTCTTGATCAGCGTCACCTCCTGAGTCGATATAGCCATGTCCATCTGTCTGGCTGGGTTGCTGGCTGGCTGGGTAACGGCTGGGTGTGTGTGGAAATACACTTTTTGGGAAAACTAAACAAGATAATTCAATGAAATTTGGTACCCCGCCTCCGTCATCAAAGTTAGCTCGGGGGATTGCAAATTAGAAAAATCGGTTAACGGACACGCCTACCGCCCATACAAAAAATATATTCAAAATGCAATTTTAGGAGTATTTTTCACAACAATGCAACGAAAATAAACATAAATACTACAAATTGTAAGCGCAAGCTCTGAGAAAAAACTAAGCGAACTCAGACAAGAGGGCGTGGCATCTCCCATATAAACAAAAGCTTCAAAACGCTATACTGAAAGCGATTTTTGAGATATTCGAACCAAATTTAACTCAGACACTAAGAACTATAAATGAAAGCTCTCAACAAAAATTGGGTGAAATCGGACAAGGAGGAGTGGCACCTCCCATATAAACAAAAGCTTCAAAACGCTATACTGAAAGCGATTTTTGAGATATTCGAACCAAATTTAACTCAGACACTAAGAACTATAAATGAAAGCTCTCAACAAAAATTGGGTGAAATTGGACAAGGAGGCGTGGCACCTCAAATATAAGCAAAAGATTCAAAATGCTATACTGAAAGAGTTTTTTTGAGATAATCCAACCAAATTTCACTCACCCACTAAATATTATAAATGCGAGCTCTGAATAAAAACTGGGTGAACTCGGACAAGAGGGCGTGTCTCCTCCCACATAAGCAAAAGCTTCAAAACGCTATACTGAAAGCGATTTTCGAGATATTCGAACCAAATTTAACTCGGACACTAAGAGCTCTAAATGAAAGCTCTCAACAAAAATTGGGTAAAATCGGACAAGGAGGCGTGGCACCTCACTTACAAGCAAAATTTTCAAAACACTGCAGTGTAGGGTATTTATTTTTTGGCCAGGCCAAAAGTTACACCCTTACTAGTTAAGTAACATTTTAGGAAAGTTCTTTTAATAAATAAAACTAGATTTTTACCGAGTTATAATTACACTATGCAACAAATGAGTACAAATTTTTTCCCCAGGGAATGCCATTATTAATTTTATATGTAAAATGGGCTGCTGATTCCGAAAATCGCATTATTTTTTTTGTATTTCGTGTCGTTTTCGAGATATCGTTTATATGTCATATTAAAGGTAATTAAATTACCTAAAAATGATATTCACGTCACTTTTTGGTTGGTTTGTTAGTTTCGGCGAAATAAATTGATTTCTAAAAAAAACATTTTTTTTTTTCGAAAAAATTAACAAAAAATCAAAATCAACTGCAGATTTATACAAGAAGAAATAATTTTTTTTGTTTTTGTATCATAGACTATATATTTGTGAAGAAAATAAGATACCACTTAAAAAAATCGATTGGAAAATGCAAAAGTTGTATACAATTCATTGATAAATTACTAAAATGCGTTTTTGCCTATTTTTTTCGGTTTTTTTTAGTAAACTGTCGATAATTTGAAACTTTTTGTAAAACACATGAGAAAATCCAAAAAATTCTTAAAGTTAGCGTTAAAACAAAATACCAGTGTCTCATCGTTTTTCTCCAGCACGTCAGATTTTTTTTTAATCAATTTTTGAAGTTTTTTAATCCACTGTACATGAAAAAAACAAAAATAACGCATTCTTGTGTTAAATCGATGCAAATAACTATATGATCTTTACATTTGAGGTGTATCATGTGTTCAGTAAACTTATGCAGGATATTACGAGGAATATTTTTGTAGACAATTTTAATCCTCTAAAACCCCCACATGTAGGTCTTTTAACCTAAATGTGGGGGCTCAAAATGACCTACATGTAAGGGTCTTAGAGGGTTAAAATTTTCTACAAAAATATTCCTCGTAATATCCTGCATAAGTTTACTGAACACATGATACACCTCAAATGTAAGGATCATATAGTTATTTGCATCGATTTAACACAAGAATGCGTTATTTTTGTTTTTTTCATGTACAGTGGATTAAAAAACTTCAAAAATCGATTAAAAAAAAAAATCTGACGTGCTGGAGAAAAACGAAGAGACACGGGTATTTTGTTTTAACGCCTACTTTAAGAATTTTTTGGATTTTCTCATGTGTTTTTCAAAAAGTTTCAAATTATCGACAGTTTACTAAAAAAAAAACCGAAAAAAATAGGCAAAAACGCATTTTAGTAATTTATCAATGAATTGTATACAACTTTTGCATTTCCCCATCGATTTTTTTAAGTGGTATCTTATTTTCTTCACAAATATATAGTCTATGATACAAAAACAAAAAAAAATATAAAAAAGTTATTTCTTCATGTATAAATCTGCAGCTGATTTTGATTTTTTGTTAATTTTTTCGAAAAAAAAAAAAATGTGTTTTTTAGAAATCAATTTATTTCGCCGAAACTAACAAACCAACCAAAAAGTGATGTGAATATCATTTGTAGGTAATTTAATTACCTTTAATATGACATATAATTCATTTGAATACAAACATTGGTTCTTGAGATATTTGTATTTAAATGGAACTATCTTTTTTTTTGGTTCGAAAATCGAAAATGACCGATATCTCGGAAACGACACGAAAAAAAAAAAAAAAATAAAATAATGCGATTTTCAGAATCAGCAGCCCATTTTGCATATGAAATGGATTGTGGCATTTACTGGGAGATTTGGCTGTTGCATAGTGTTATTAAGAGTGATTCAAAAAAAATTTATTCGTAATTATAAAATTTTATGTTCGATTAATACGAACTTGTACAGTCAAATTTGCAATGAACAACAACCGACGCTACAAATATTAACTTGGAAATTGGTGACATATGTTTCGGCTATTACCACATACACATATATATATTTGCATATATATGCAATATGGAATATTCAAAAATAGCAGTCTTAAAAAAAGCAAAATTAAAAATCATTTTAATTTGTGAAAAATCATTTAAAATTTTATGATTCTTTAAAAAAATTTCAAATTCCGAATACTTTTGTGAGCTACTGTATATATCTATATATTTTCCCGGTTTCCTTTTAAAATATACTTATACATATATATGAAGCGGGAGAATTTTTTTTTTTTTTAACGTTCAAAACTTTCATATAGATCGCGTTATTTTGTGGAAAAAATTTGGCGCTTGGTATTTGGAAAAAACTGAGAGCAAAAACTGTGTTTTAGTAACAACAAGCACAGCAGTTTACAACAACAACAAAACACATTTGTTGCATTCCCTTTGGCATTGCATCGTTTACCAAAAAACCACCACACAAAATATTGTTCTCTCGCATGTACATATATGTATGTATGTAAATTTTTTTTTTTTTTTGCATAAACAAATTTTCGGTTGGCACTAGTTTTTTTTTTGACTTACAAATTTGTGAATTCTCTTGTTGTTTTTGTACTTTTCAGTAGTAAGAAAGTACAGAAGCCTGCACTGTGGAACGAAACACAAATTTTCAGGTATGCAAAATTTATTTTAAATAATTTTTTGTGCATTTCTTATTAAAAAGAGAAATTTTAAGCAATTTTATTTGGTTTTAGTGATAAAGTTCTCAAATAATTTTGATTTTTTCAAGATTTTTGGGGACAAAAAGTAATATTTTTCGTCTCTGAACTTCATTAGAGCTGTAAAAAAGTTTTTTGAAACATTTATTTTTGTGGTCCAAAGCTTACTTAATCAAAAAAGAAACCAATTGCAAACTTAACATGTCCGAATTGAAGACATTTATTCGCGTCTCCGATTCACTTATTGAATTTGAGACGGATTTCAATAGCATTGAATCTCATCCCGTTTTCTCCTTGGCTGCTCAACTTGAAGCAAGTCTGGAGAAAATTTCTGAAGATAAAACTAACCTTGAAGTTGTGAAGAATAGGTATCACAACTGCTACCAATCTTATATTAGGGTAGCAGGCACAATTTCGGATCTTTCGCAAGAAAAGCCCCATAAACGATCGATTTGTGCCCAGTGCCAAAAGTGTCTGCCCCTGAGCTGAAAAAACTTCAAAGGGACATTAATAGTTGTATTTTTGCGCTCAATACGCACAACATTGACATCTCAAATTGGGATGCAATCCTTGTATACCTGTGTTCTACAAGGTTACTGGAGGTCACGCTTTCCTTGTGGGAGCAATCCATTTCGGATAAAAATGAAATACCGAAATGGAAAGATCTCGACACATTTTTGACAAATCGGTTTCAAACTCTTGAAACAGTTGCAGATATTCGAAACTCATGCTTTGCAAGTGTTCGGCAAAATCCGTTGCCATTCTCTTCTCACGATAACAATGCTAGTCCCAGTAAAAAAGTTTCAGCAAGTTGCAAAGTATGCTCGTTGGAACAGCATGCGCTACGTTATTGTACAAAATTTTTGAAAATGGATGCCAGAGAACGCTTAGCAGTTGTTCGCAAATATCACTTTTGTATCAACTGTTTAGCAAACTCACATGAAGTGAAGAAGTGCACGAGTGTGTATTCTTGTGCAACGTGCAAACAACGTCACAATACCCTTTTGCATCGCAATTCGACACCACCATCTGCCCCTGCTTCGAGTGTAGACTCAAGTAAGTAAGGCTCTATCACTCAATCTCTTTCCACCCAAATACAGTCCACTGGAAGTAATGACATCCAAATACACTTCGCGTCTAGAACTACGCACGTATTGCTTGGTACTGCAATGGTGACCGTATGTCACATAGGAACGGCGTACACAACCAGAGCGCTTATCGACTCTGGTTCTGAAGGTACGTTTGTATCCGAGCGCCTGCAGAAGCTGCTGAAGCTTCCTACTTGGGCCGTGAAAACTCACATTTCAGGACTGAATAATGCAGTCGCAGCACATACATCTCAAGCTTGTGATTTTATTCTGAGCTCTCCAAGAAATTGACAGATTCAAATTGAAGCTACTGCTTTGGTCTTGTCTCACCTAACGGGAAATTCGCCCTCTGTCCCGATTGATACTTCATCGTGTGGTGGTTTGCCTGATTTTCAACTGGCAGATCCACATTTCTTCAGAAGTAGTCAAGTAGATGTACTTATCGGTGCCGATTTGTACCCCGCCATAATTCTTGATGGCATACGTAGAAACATTCTTGGGTCACTTCTTGCCCAAAAAACTGTTTTTGGCTGGATTTTTACAGGTTCTTTGCCTCGTGATAAAATATCTAGTTTTACTACTAGATTCATTAATTTTAGCGAAGTTGCGATCGACAATCAAATCGCAAGTTCTTGGGAGTTGGAGGAGCTTCCTGAAAAACAGGTTTCAACTCAAACTGAAAAGTTTTCTGCAGAAAATTTCAAAAAGGCTGCAACATTCAATAGTCAAGCTCTCACTACAAAACAACAGCAGAGGACTCCCCCAAAGTCAACTGCTATCTCTAGTCCTTTTTACACCATACAAATTGATTTTGCTGGACCATTCGTTATCAAAGACTACGTCGGTAGAACTTGTCGATTGAGAAAAGTTTATGTTTGCATATTTAGTTGCCTTTCAACGAGATCAATACATCTAGAAGCCATTAGCCATCTCTCAACCTCTGCATTCTTGAAGGCTTTCTCTCGATTCGTCGGGCGACATGGCTGTCCAGCGAATGTGTATTCTCACAAGGGAACGAACTTTGTCGGAGCCTCACGGGCTCTTAAAAAGGATTTTCAAACTTTTCTAAGCCAATCTCATAATGCTGTGGTAGCACAGTACGCACTTCAAGAGATTTTATGGCACTTCATTCCAGATGATGCTCCTCATATGGGAGGATTATGGGAAGTTGGCGTCAAAAGTTTAAAAACTCTTTTAAGAAAATGTCCAGAAGTATGAAATATACTTTTGAAGAGTTTCTCGTACTACTTAGTCGTATCAAATCGTGTTTAAATTCGCGACCGCTTAACGCCATGTCAGAAAATCCTGATGATTTTCAACCGCTAACTCCAGGCCACTTTTTGGTCGGCGGCCCACTTTTATCCCAGGTGAGGCCAGAACTTGCTGATCAGCCTCCGAAAATCGACATTCGGTGGCTGAAAATAAAAGCTATGCAACAACACTTTTGCCACAGATGGAAAGGTGAATACCTGAAGGAGATGCATCGACGCTTTAAGAGAAAAGTACCTACACAGGACCTGAAGGTAAATGACTTGGTCGTGGTAAAGGAGGATAATCTGCCTCAAAATGAATGGTGCTTAGGTAGGGTACAAAAAACGTATCCCGGTAGCGGTAATAGAGTACGGGTCGTCGATATTCGAACCGAGCGAGGTTGCATTACGCGGCCAATAGCAAAGCTAGTCGTTCTCCCATCGGCTTAGCTTCGAGTTTCACTTTTTCCCCTTATCACATTTTTTGTTCTCTTTTCAGCATGTCTGGCACCAGTATTGTGGGTGACCTATTAGAGGCCGCCGGCACATTAATCTTGTGCGGCTCCCACTAACAGGTAAATAAATATCAATTTACTTGATCTCTCAATGCAGCCGCTAGCCGGCGCATTCTCTTCCGTTGAATTTTAAAATTATATATGAAGCCGGTCTCTGGCGCGTTTTTTTTTTTTTCTCGCTCAATGCAGCCGGTCTCTGGCGCGTTTTTTTTTTCTCTCTCAATGCAGCCGGTCTCTGGCGCGTTTTTTTCTCTCTCAATGTAGCCGGACTCTGGCGCGTTTTTCCTTTTAATGATGGCTCCTGCGATACTTGCAGCCGGAGATACTATCGCGAATTTTTATGGAGTTAGCTCAAATATTGCATTCCTGCAAGGCGGGCGGCATGTTTGCGCCAAGACTGAACATACTTCAGTCTTCGTCAAAATTGACCGACAACGGCAACACTGACGGTTTGGCGCTCTCTCTTAGGTTTAGTTTTAGAGTTTAAGTTCAATTCTGCATTGTTACTCGAACAATAAAGTCAAAGTATTTTTAAACGCCGTGTGTTTTCATTTTATTTCCGCCATTCGATCCCAAGTTTTATTCTAGGTTGCTAGAACAAAGTTTCCCCCAATTTCCTTCGCGGTAGAAAACGTTTCCCGAAGAAACAGAGGGGGATATTTTATCTGCGACAAACGAAATACAGCACGAAATTGTGACAACTATTGATAAACCCTTATATTCAAAGGTATATAGGTATCCTATTGTTCATGAAACGGAATTTGTAAAACAAATAAAGGAAATGTAAACTCAAAATATTATACGGGAATCCAATTCTCCTTATAATAGTCACCTTTCAAAGATTAATGAATTCCGTGCTAAGAGAATAAAATATGCGTTGTCTATATAGATAATATCCTCGTATTCAGCCCTTCGCTGGAAGAGCATGTAACAAATTTAAGGAAAATATTCGAAACTTTGCGAAAAGCAAAATTAAAAATTCAGGTCGATAAATGTGACTTTCTGAAGAAAGAATCACAATTTTTGGGACACATTCTTACGGCAAACGGTGTAAAGCCTGACCTTGGGAAAATAAATATTATTCGAAACCTCAAATTAACAGACTCTCAAAAAAAAAAAAAATCAAATCGTTCTTAGGCAGACGGGTTTCTACAGAAAATTCGTCAAAGATTATGCTAAAATTTCTAGCCCAATGACCAAGTTCTTAAGAAAAGGTCAGAAGGTCAATACAAGTGACCCAAGTTACATATTAGCGTTTGAGAAACTTAAGGACATTGTAACTAATGCTCCAGTTTTAAGATACCCAAACTTTGAAAAGCGGTTTGAACTCGTAACTGATGCAAGTGAGTTCGCTATTGGCGCCGTCTTAACTCAAGACGACAGCATTCGCATCTAGAACACGAAACAAACAATGCAACAGTTGAAAAAAAACTGTTAGTAATAGTCTGGGGTGCAAAGTATTTTCGTCCATACCTTTACGGTAAAAGCTTTGATCTCGAAAGCAACCATCAACCACTTAAATAGCTATTCACAAAATATTCCGGTAAAGACAATAGTCCTAAATTACAAAGATGGTTAATAGCATTGGGAGAATACGACTTTAAGACAGAATACATAAAAGGTAAATGTAATAATATTGCCGATTTTTTAAGCAGGCTGAATGCTTACAAAAATGAAATAAATTATTTAAGCTAAGGCGAATTTATGAAAATAAATAATGGGGAAGATGCTGAGTCATTAGAGGTTCAAACGGTACACTCACAAGAGGAAGATATGTATGACTGTATTCCCATTTTAGATACGGTAGCGAACCGTTTTGAAACACAAATTATTATAGTTGACCAAAAGAAGCTCAAACAAGAAATATCTTTGAAAACAAAAGAATTTATATTGACAGGGATGACATAAGAAACAATAACATTTTAAATATTTTACGAAGGGAAGTAGTGAGAGGGAAAATAGCAATATATTCTGAGTTAGATGATCATGAATATAACAAAGTTCAAAAAATTATAGTGGAAGAATACTTAAATGATTGGCAACTTAAATTCGTAAAGTGTTGAAATTTTGCCGAGGACATAGAGGGCATGAACATTTTGAACAGACAAGTAGCACTTTTCTATAAAAAAGAAACAGGCCATTCAGGAATTAACGCTACATTTGAAAGTATAAAAACTAAAATTTATAACCCAAAACTTAAGGAAACTGTTCACAGAATTATAAATAATTGTAGTAGTACATGGAAACCGATCCTTGCTCGGTCCAAATCTGATATTATTATTTTAGTCGATGTTTTTATTAATAACTATTTTTTGTTATGACATTCGTACCTTTTCACCTCAAATGTTCATGCTTTCAAAATGATAACTAACCGATGAGAATAATAATAATAAGAAAAAACACGGAAAGTAGCGAATGGTATAGAAAAATATCAAGAACTCCAAATTTTTTTTAAGTGAAATAGAATGCCCTAAAATAAATAAATGGGATATGCAAAGGCACCCAAAATATTTCATCTTTTGTATAGGGGCTGAAATATCTTATCTTCAAAGGATCACAACTCGGAAAATAAGAGTCCTATTGGAAAAATTCGAAAGGAGGAGTGTGGCGTCATCAATAAAAAAGGATTTCACCTTTTCTTGTAGATATGCTGTAAAAATGAACACAGCATTTTCTTCAACTTCAAGCATGGATATTTCAAAATCCTGCAGTTATAATGACAGTTCAAGGTCTGGCTATGTAGCTATCCAGCTTTGGGGAAATGTTTCCTTTTATGCAATATTTCATGGATATTCCACACAATAAAAAAACAATGACACTTTCGGACCAGGAGCGTATGCTCCTAAGTTCGCCCCAGTCGGACCGCACCACTAGCTCCTTGGCCCCGGTTAAGGAGCCTCAAACAAGGCCGAAGGTAAAGCTGTCTGGTGCTGGGCGCAATAGACCCAACGGCCGGCATCAAGCGTGCTTCGCAGCCACCCAAACGCGGTCGCTCAAACAGCACCTCACCGACGTCCCATGTTAGGTCGGTGAAGCGATTTGCTCCTCAATTCGGTTCTGGAGGCAGGAACAGCACCTTGGTGCAAAGGCTGCCACCAGAGGCGCCTAAAGGATCTCCCGCTTTGCCGACCCTGGTGGAGGACAGGGGTGAAACAGTGGCCATTTCCGAGAAGGAGGCTGAGCAGAGTATTCCCACGGAAATTCAGAGCTCAAAGCCCACCTCAGCGGAGGTGGTCTTTTCAAAGAAGGTGGGCATTATGCCTGCCGACTTTCCGCAGGGCATATGGTCCCATGAACAAATTGTAGCGGTGCAAAACTGCATCCTACAAGGCAGGGGTTGAAACAAGAAAAAGTTATTACTGCAGAATTTTTTTTTTTTGTTTTTATTTGCAATTTTTAGCAAAATTTTTTTAATGTCTTATTCACGTGATTAATATTAAATATTAATATTAAATAACAGATATCATGGCAATGGTTCAATTTAAAATTGAAAATTTATAGCGAAATTTTCTTCGAATGCATTTATAAAAATATGTTTAAAGTAGAGTTGCCGAGTACTTATTGTGCTTGCTACAATTTAGCCCAAATTGGTGAGGTTAGACAACTAAAACGGTTATAAACGAAATAAAATGAGTATTTAGTTTCAACGATTAACGCAAAACAAAGTAATATGAATTCGGGTGAAAATTATTATTACAATTTTTTACAATATTCTGACGTTATTACTGCAAATTTGAAGTTATTACTGCAGAAATAGGGTATTACTACAGCTTATTTCAATGCCTGCTTCAAGGTGTTTATGAAGACAGGGATGGCCCGGTGAGACCCCATTTTGCAGACTGCAGTTTCAAGCCTGGTTGGCTGGTCACCAATTGTCTTGATGATGAAACTGTAGCCTGGCTTAAGGTTTCAGCACCAGCTTTTGAGCCTTGGGAAGGTGCTAAATTGAAGGTATTGGACGAGGCAGAAGTGCCAAAAGCCCAAATCTTCATCAGCTACTTCTCGGGCTCAAGCAACTGGACAAACGAACGAGTTCTGGGTCAAGTAAAGGCCCAGAATTCGGACGTTTGTTTGGGTGATTGGCGGGTGCTGAACAGAGTACAGAGGGGTGAGCACGTGGAGCTCGAAGTTGCTCTGGACCCCTCATCAGCCGAAAAGGTCGAAAAGCTGGGACATAAAGTGTTCTATGGTTTTGGAACTGCCAAGCTGCGACAGAGGCTGAAGGGGAACAGACCAAAAGGGGAAAGTGCACAGGGTGATCGCCCTTCAACATCAACAGCCGCGAGTGCACCACCGGCTAGGAGTACAACCGCTGGGCGAAGTACCACACTTCGAGCACCCGCAGCAGAGAAGGGCAATAGTGCCGCACGACCAAAAAATTCTCTGCTTCGGGTCGACTTAGAAAGTGGGAAAGAAACGACCCAGATACTCTGCATGCCACAAAAGGTGGCACAGTTAGGAAGGAGACCTAATGCCCCACTCTCAACACCTTGCAGACCCCACCAGTTGGAGGCAACTTAAGTGCCTCCAAATCAACCTCCACCGGACAACAGCAGCTTCCTACAGGCTCAGCGCCATGGTGGACGAAAAGTGTCTGGCTTTCGTAGCCATCCAGGAGCCATGGGCTTCTAAAGGCCTCGTAAACGGCCTTTCGACAAAAACATGTAAGTTGGTCTACGATAGTAAAGTCGACCGTCCGCGCGCGTTTATCTTAATCAATAAACACTTTAAATTTCTTCCCATTTCAGAGCTCATGTAAAGGGACCTGGTGGCGGTGCAGGAAGAGGTGCCTAGTGCCAGAGGGAGGAAGAATATGGTCTTGGCTTCACTCTACGTTCCGGGCGACTCGGAGGAGGTGGTAACCAACGAGCTAAAGCAGCTCGCAGAATACTGCCACAGCAAAAACTTCCAGTGGGTGGTGTGCTGCGACGCCAAAGTGCACCACACGGTATGGGGCAGCACAGAAACAAACAAACGAGGTGAGTCCATCTTTGATTTCATTACTACAAAAAACTTAGTGGTAGCAAACAGGGGGAACGAACCCACATTTGTAAATGTCGTTTGGAGAGAGGTTTTAGATCTTACCCTATCTAGTACTTTTATTTCTAATAACATCTCTAACTGGAGAGTGCTACATGAAGTCTCCTTCTCGGATCATCGCTACATAAGCTTTGATCTGAGGGGAGACACAGAAGACACCTTTGCGGTTAGAGATGTTAAAAGAACCAACTGGTCCCTTTACACATTCCATTTAGAGCAAAACATTGAATGCCTGAGTGGGAAAATAACTAACTCACAAGAATTAGATCATGTAGTTAACACAATCACAAATATTATCACTGATGCTTTCGAGAAAAGCTGCACACCAAAAGTTAGAAGACGTTCTCGTAACGTCCCCTAGTGGAGCGGGGAGCTGGATAAGCTGCGGCTGAAAGCTCGTCAACTCTTTAATAGGGCTAAATCCAACGGGGATTGGGCAGCATATAGAATTGCCCTAACAGACTACAACAAGGAGCTGAGAAGGTCAAAAAGGGCATCATGGAGAGAGTACTGTGAGGGGATTGAGTTACTCCCAACAGCTACAAGACTCCAAAAGTCCTTTATAAAAGACCACTCAAACGGCCTTTCAACACTTAAAAGGGCGAATGGGGATTATACGGAAAGCCCGGAGGAAACTGGAAAGCTACTACTGGACACACATTTCCCAGGCTGTGTGCGAAGAGTCCTGTGAACTAACCAGGGATACAAAATTCCTGGTGGCTACCAGACGGAATTTCTCCTTAGCCCGTAGAATTTTTACCATTGAAAAAGTTAAATGGGCAGTCTCCACTTTTAACCCATTTAAATCTCCTGGGGCGGATAATATTCAACCTTGTCTATTGCAGAAAGGTATAGATATACTGGCACCTACTCTAACTAATATCTTTATGCTAAGCCTAGAACTAGGAACAGTACCTGAAGATTGGACTAAAGCCCGAGTTGCTTTCATTCCTAAAGCAGGCAAAAAGGCGGACCACATGCCCAAAGCCTATAAGTCTAACCTCATTTCTTCTAAAACAATGGAGAAAATGTACTGTCACCGCTCTTATGGATACTAGTCATCGACGAACTACTAGAAATTCTCGATGATCACAAATTCGAGGTCCAAGGCTTTGCTGACGATCTGATTATTATAGTTAGAGGCAAGTTTGACTCTACAGTAACTGAACGAATGCAACTAGCTCTCAACTTAGCTCTAGGCTGGTGTCGAGAGAAAGGACTCGAAATTAACCCTCGTAAAACCACACTGGTGCCCGTTACCCGGAAGAGGAAGCTAAGCCTGAAAGCTTTATATCTGGGGGAAAAGGTACTAACGGTTTCCGAGGAGATGAAATATCTTGGAGTAATCCTAGATAAAAGTCTAGCTTGAAATAGTCATCTATCATACATAACAAATAAAGCCTTAAGAATAACATATGCTTGTCAAAGGCTATATGGTAAAACATAGGGACTACGGCCAAAAATGATGGCATGGTCCTATAAAACTATCACCGTACCAATGATCACTTATGCTGCATTAGCATGGTGGCCAAAGGTATACCAAGTAGGGGCTCAGAATGAACTAAACAGGATCTTCAGAATAGCCTGCTTGGGTATTACAGGGGCACTAAGGACGTGCCCGACAATAGCTCTAGGCATGCTTACGGGTCTCACCCCTCTTCACCTTATGGTTAAGAAGGAAGCAGCCTGTGCGGCCCTCAGACTACCTCATTTACAACAACTTAAAGAAGGCAGTCTAACAGGACATGTCAAGATCCTGGATATATTCTGGGACACACCATGCCGTTCGGTCTCCGACAAGTTAAGTAAAAAATTTGTTTTCTCTAAAAAATTCAAAGTGGTAATCAATGACCGCGCTGAATGGAAGAGGAAGAACATAAATGTAAAACAGGGCTCACAGGTATGGTTCACTGACGGGTTCAAAATGGAAGATGGCAGCGCGGGAGCTGGAGTTGTGGGACCAAGATTCCAGAAAGCAGTTGCAATGGGAAAAACAGCTTCCATTTTTCAGGCGGAGGTTCACGCTTTAGAGTTGTGCGCTAGAGAATGTCTAAGAAGGGGCACTTCCGGCACCGACATATACATTTACTCGGACAGCCAAGCAACTCTAAAATCACTTATGGCTTTTTCAATGCACTCCAAGCTTGTCTGGGAGCGTTTTGAACTTATTCAAGCCCTATCCAGTAGGAATGAAGTTACTCTAGTTTGGATACCAGGGCACGAGGGGCATGAAGGCAACGAAAGGGCAGACTGCTTGGCCAAGAGGGGCGCACTCAATACTTTCATAGGCCCAGAACCCTTCTGCGGAGTAAACAACAGTTTTAAAAATAACCTAATACGGGAATGGGAAAAGGAAAGCCTCTCCGATCACTGGAGAGCCAAAGAAGGTATGCGACAGGCGAAGAGGCTGATCGATCCAAAACATATTAAGGCAGAACCTGTTCTAAACCTCAGCAGAAAACATATAAAAACGTACAGTGAGATAATTACAGGTTACTGTAAACTTAATTATCACCTAAAAAAGATGGGTCTGGTAGACGATGATTCCTGCAGACTCTGCTTAGAGGACTTGGAAACAGCAGAGCATGTGCTATGTGCATGCCTTGCTGCTTTTAGACGCAGAATTAAGTACCTAGGATAAGGAAAGAGGCTGTAAAAAAGATCTTTTAGGTCGCAGTACAATCTAGAGCCTTTTAAGGACCGTGCCATTATTTATGAGTACAGTAAAAATGCATTACATTTTAATAGTAATAAATTATAATTTTTATTTACATGAATACTCTGATACATCAGATTCTTATGTCAACTTTCATTAAGATATTTAATTAAATTTGCTCCCCTGAAACCATTTTTCTAACCTTTTTCTTTAATTTTTCTTCATTAAATTTTTTGCCAACCTTTCTCCACGCTTCTTGACCACACGGTTCCAGTTGTATTTGAACTTTTTTACTGAATCTGCGGGCTTACATGTTTGCTTTAAATCTCTTTTTATAATTGCCCAAAATCTTTCTATTGGACGAAGTTCTGGGCAGTTTGGTGGGTTTAGCTCTTTCATTACATAATTAAGATTTTCACTATCGTACCAATTTATCACGGAAGATGCATAGTGACAGGAAGCAAGGTCAGGCCAAAAAAGTGGCTTATTAGAGTGCTCTTTAATAAGCGGAAGAAGTCTCTTCTTAAGACACTCCTTGAGGTATATTTCTTGGTTCATTGTTTTGTTTGTGACGAAAGGAGAAGAAACCTTACCGCACTGACAAATTGCTTGCCAAACCATGAGTTTTTTTCCAAATTTTTCGCATTGAATTGACTTATCGGCTGTAGTTACCTTCTCTTCTTTTTTAACTGTAAAAAATTGGGGCCTGGTAGGGTTTTGTAGTCTAATTTGACGTAAGTTTCATCATCCATTATAATGCATTCAAATTTTTTGTTTAAAATATGGCGATACAACTTACGGGCTCGTTGTTTTGCTCTTGCACTTTGAACTTTGCTTCTTTTTGGACATTTCTGCTTTTTATAGGTTCTAAAGTTGTTCCTCACCTTAACACGTTGGACAGTTGAAGACGAGGTACCACATTTTAGCGCAATCACGAACATATATTTTTTTCGGCCTCTTCCAGGTAAATCATCAAGAGTATAATGCTCTGTAAACCGCTTTATAGTTTTCTGAACCGCCCATACGCTAACGCCTTCTTCTTTGGCAATTTTTCTTTAAGACATTATTTTCTTACACCATTTGCAAAGAATTGCATCGCGTTTTTTTGGATTAAGTCCCTTCATTGCTAACGCCTTTGAAAAATTTTCCAAACTAAATTAATTTTTCGAAACAACATAAATGTCATATTTTATTGACATAAAGTGCTAAGACATTGCACAATCAACGCCTGCTTTATAAGGTGTTTAAAATGTACTCATAGTAATGGCACGGTCCTTAAATAATAATAATAATGACAGTTCTGCTGATGAAGATGGATTCCGCGTCAAAAAGTACATAAAAGTATATGTAAGAAAAAAAAACTCATTCCATTTTTTTTTGTGCCTGAGTTGTTAACTAAAATTTTTATTTTCGTAAAAAGTGGGCGTGGGAATTATTGAACAAAGTCCACTTTCGTTATGCTTTAAATACTCATGATCCAGATCCGCCTACCAAATTTCATCAAAATATGTTGCACCATTTGCGAGAAACAACATTTAACGTGTTTTACTTGTATGGGAGGTTCCACGCCCACAGGCGATATTTTGTCTACTTTCAGTTCGCAGGTGCCTAATAGCAAGTGGACTCCCTACAATTAAATTCAGATAGATTGCTTTGGTAGTTTTCTTTTAAAGCATATTTTTTTTTGTTGGCGGTGCCACGCCCTTCAACAAGTTTTCTTAATATAACAGCATATCAAATATTAATACTTGTTTTCAGGGACAAAATCTCTTAAATTTTCATTTAAATTGTAAGAGTCGTTTTCGAGTAATATTGAATCAAAATTTTCAATGGTTAAAAAGGGGCGTGGTATTTCTTCGTTACCGCCCACTTTTCGGCACTTCTTGATCGCGCCCACTTTTTGTTTGATACAAGGTATTATCAAGCCGTACCCGCTCACCAAATTTCATCCAAATACCTTGCATGGTTTGCGAGTTAAAACTAAATCAAATTTAAAATTTAGGGCAGCGCCACGCCCCGTGGTGAGCATTTACAAAGTTCAAGCCTATCTCATTCTTCATTGGATGCTAATATCTAACACTATTCCAAGTTTCATTAAAATCACTGTATCCGTTTTCGAGAAAAAATATTGGCACAGAAATAAGTACAAACAAAAAAAACATACAATTTTAGCTCGTATAAGAACAGAAGATTTGCTCTGCTGCAAAATATGATAGGAACCCTATTAAAAAGAAATTCAATCTCACTGAGACTCCTTCCACTACTAACGAACTAGTGCACATTGATACATACGTAAATAGCAAGCAGTCTTTCATCATATTCATAGATAAATTTTCCAAGCAAGCAGTCTGTTTTTCACTTCCAGATAGGAATAGTAGAACAATAACCACGGTGATACGGATGAAAATTATTTACGTATAAAAGTGTCGCTAAAATCGGTTTCGATGAAAAAATTTGTTTTTTTTTTTTTTGCTGATTCAGAATCTGTTTTTAGCGAAATCCTATCAGATCCCGTTTAAAAGTTTTACTAAAAATACCTTTTACTAAGTATTTTAGGAATTCTTCAATTAAAAATATGTTGTTACATTTGCATAAGGTTACGAAGCTTCTGGGAGGTAATAGGGGAGGCCTATGTTTACAAAAAATTGCTCCCGGAGGGGGGTCTAAAATGTACCCCTAAGGAGTTATAGGGTTAAAACGGATTTTCTGCCTCTTTTCAGAAAAAAAAAAAATTTTTCTTGGATCACCCTAACGTTTTAGGGAAAACATTTCTATGGCAAAGTTTTAGCTAATTGTAAGAACTTTCAGATAGTGTATATGGTTTATAGGGTTTAAAAGGATTTCGCAAAGTTTTGGACCTTTAAAATTGATATTTTAATTTTTTTACCCATTTTTTGACTTTGATGGCCATTTTAGTATGCCTTTGTCTTGGTCTTGTCCTTGCACATTGTGTCTTGATCTTGGTCTTGGTTTGCTCATCACTACATCATATGCAGCGCAACGCATGCGAGTAACCCGTGTGTTACATAAAAAAGTATTGTTGTCTAACCTCAATCAAAAAAATTGGTATGACAAATGAATCGGTCATTTTTAAAAGGGGATATGTGTCGCTCGGTAGAGAATTATTCTTTTGCTTTTTTGCCACTGTGGCGTCGGCACTGGTTGGTTTATCTATTTTCCAAGTAAACAGATTACTGCTTACTATTATTGTTAGTTAACTCCCAACACTAAAATCTTACTAAAATAGGGTTTACCAAACTTATGAGAGTTTTTCTTAAATTTGCCATAAGATTAAATTTCATCACATATCCCCTTTTAAAAATGACGGATTCAAATGTACTATCGGATTAAAGGAAATTTAACGAAGATTTAAAAAAAAAAAATTACAAAAAACTATATTAGTAGGGCCTTTTTCATACTAAAATCGTCATCAAAGTCAAAAAATGGGGGAAAAAAATTAAAATATCAATTTTAAAGGTCCAGAACTTTGCGAAATCCTTTTAAACCCTATAAATAATATATACTATCTGAAAGCTCTTACAATTAGCTAAAACTTTGCCATAGAAATGTTTTCCCTAAAACGTTAGGGTGATTCAAGAAATTTTTTTTTTCTGAAAAGAGGCAGAAAATCAGTTTTAACCCTATAACTCCTTAGGGGTACATTTTAGACCCCCCTCCGGGTGCAATTTTTTGTAAACCCAGGCCTCCCCTATTACCTCCCAGAAGCTTCGTAGCCTTATGCAATATATTTTTAATTGAAGAATTCCTAAAATACTTATTAAAAGGTATTTTTAGTATAACTTTTAAACGGGATCTGATAGGATTTCGCTAAAAACAGATTCTGAATCAGCAAAAAAAAACAAATTTTTTTATTGAAACCGATTTTAGCGACACTTTTATACGTAAATAATTTTCTTCCGTAACACCGTGTAACCGAGAAGATACTGCAGTTTTAAGCAATTAAGGGACCTATAAAAAAAAGTTATATTCGACAACGAATTTATTTAAGCCCCAAAGCGTAATTAACCTTTTAAACGAAGAAGGGATTGAGTACCATCTGACGAAACCAAACAGTCACACTGGTAACGCAGATGTGGAAAAATTAAATAATACTTTAACGGAGAGGATCAGGGCACTAAATGCGGCAAGAGCTGTAAAATTCTACAGCAATTCTTTTCACAGCACAATTGAGTGTTGTCCTAACGACGTTCAAAATAAAATGGTTGATCATGAAATTATTAAAAAAAGGTTAATCCAAGCTAAGGAAAAATATTTGAAAAAACGAAATGAAGACAGAAAAAACTATGTAGAAACTAGAACTACGGGGTATATTAAAAACTATTTATTTTATTTATTTATTTAGTTCCATTTACTGAGCTGTAATGCCTTTATAAATTACAATAATTATTATTTTATAAAAAAAAAATCAAAAATATAAACATTAAAACAGATGAGCCAGACAAAAAAATTATAAGTTTCGTATAAAAACGGCTCACAAATAACAGCAAGGTGGCAGCCAGCTAGATCCGAAAGTAATGGTTACTAACAAAATAAGGTGGTTCAAATAGTACCGTAACAAAGCATTATTGAAATATGCAATTTGAGAGATACTCGCAAAAGTTTCCTTAAATTGCTCTTCCAAACTATTTTCCCAGGAATTCGAGCAGAAAATGGTGCTCGCGAACAACCCTAGCGCTAGAAGGACGCTATACAATGCAACCACTATCGAGACGAAAAGCGCTGGAAGGAGCACTAAGGCCACAGCGTTAGATAAAACGCTTTATGGAAGCTGGTATGATGAAAGTAGTGGTTACAAGAAAAAAAAGTGGTTCAAATAGTACCGTAACAAAGCATTATTGGAATATGCAATTTGAGAGATACTCGCAAAAGTTTCCTTAAATTGCTCTTCCAAACTCTTTGCCCAGGAACTAGAGCAGAGAATGGTGCTCGCGAACAACCCTAGCGCTAGAAGGACGCTATACATTGCAACCACTTTTCGATGAAAAGCACTGGAAGGAGCGCTATGGCCACAGCGTTAGATAAAACGCTTTGTGGAAGCTGGTATGATAAATTGCCATCTAAAAGATAATAGTGGATGATGTAACGATGCATGTGATAATGATCGTTGTATTTCTTGTAGGCTGGAAATAGTACCGCAGTCAAGCGATGTAAACAGTTAAGGTTTTATAGATGCTAAAATTCAAAAGAATATGTGGCAAGCAGTCGCAACCTTATCGAATGATGTTTTCCAAGAAATCTAGAATTTTTCTATTAATTTGATGAAAGGATTCATTAAGGGCCCTAGCGCCGTTCGCAAAATTTTGCCGACTCGTCAACGAACCGACTCGACAATATTTTGCATAGCATCCCTGCAGTAAAATTTGGATCTAGTCCCAAAGAGTGACTAGTTTGGCAACTGTTCTAAAAGGTATTAGCGTTGTTCTAATTCCCACATAGTGCACAGATCGTCAGTTGACAGAAAAAATACAAAGTTTTCATGTTTTTCTTTGCCTTTATTTGTTTTCTTATTAACTGGGAAGTGCCGCTGATTGAGAAAATGTAGTAGGGTAAGGGAGGGAAATATGGACTACGTGGGTAATATGGACCACACGGTTATTTCCAACTGCATACATAGGATTTACCGTTGTTCATGTTTAAACTTAACGCTAATACCTAAAGCTTATAATAGGGCGATTTTAGCGTTCGGTGAAGTAGCATGTTTCTGTAAAGTTGATTTTTCTAAAAAACAGATCAGTGATAATTTTTTTCTAGTGAGTATATTTCATTATTTCACTTTAAAGACATCGCGTTTTTAAATAAATGTTTAATTATATAAAGTCAGTGAATACCATTTATAACTTATTAGCACAAATAAGTTCATTAACCAAAAGAGTTTTTGATAAAAAAAACCATTTATTTCACCAACACGTGCTGTGGGTAATATGGACCACCAAAGAAAAAAGCCTCAAAAACAAATGTATTTATCATCTTTTTCAGATGGGGAATCTAGTTGCAGTTTTCATGACGAGTCTGATGGTCATTATATGTAATTCGTTAACTACAAAGGAAAAAAATTATAGAAAATGCATATAATGTAATACCCTTTACTCAGAAGATCGACTTGGCGAATTTTGTGTTGAATGTGTAATCTGACGTTCTTGGAGTCATAAAAAATGTGCCAAATGTGGAAGTGACATTTTTATATGCAACTTCTGTACCAAATGGACTATATGGTCCATATTACACTACACTTTTTTTGTATCTTCATTTTGAGTATTTTCAGTTTTTTAATTTTTTTTCTTTATCCTGATGAGATATTTATTTAAAAGTGAATCAGAATAAAGGTAAATTTTTCCTTTACTGAATGACATAAAACTAATTCTTTCGTTTTATGTATTTTGGGTTTTATTTAAAAAAGAAAGATGGGTGGTCCATATTTCCCTCCCTTACCCTAAGTATAGTGAGAGATTAATATGTACGAACAATCACTTTTATGGTGTTCCGTTTTTTTAATAAATTTACGTGGAAATACGTGGAAAATTGTTTTTATATCAGTACCGACGCACTGTTTCACATCTACTTATATTGGATTATCTGAAATTGTGTTCATTTATTGATTATTTGAAAAAATTGTAAATTTTTCAATTATTTGAAGTTGAGCTGTTTTGTCATATTAAAAATAAAAATTCAAAAAGTTATTTTAAATTTTTTCTGTTCGACGTTTCGTGGATAATTCTCCACTTCCTCAGGAACAATTTATTTAAAAAACTCTCTAAAAAGGAACAAATTAGAAAATAATACAATAATTATTACTTAATACTACTCACTAACAAAATTTTTAAAACACGAAAACAAGAAACACTTATTATTGCTGCTGCCCGATTACTATTGCATATACTTTGCAAGTTTTGTCTAAGTATGTCTTCCTTTGTGTTCATCGCTGTTGTCATTTTTTGTTGTATTCTTAAGCTTTCAAGAGTAAATCTCGTACCATATTTTCTCTCCTTGTCTAGAATGTTGGCTTCGTCGAAGGTATGCTCGTTTTCAATCATATGTTCAGCTAGTGCTGTTGTCGTTTTTCCATTTCTTACATCTGCTTTGTGTTCTGCTACTCTTATTTCTAAAGCTCTTTTAGTGGTCCCAATATATGAAAGCTTGCAGTTATTTTTATCATTTCCATTGCATTTGATCTCATAGACAACATTGTTTTGTTTCTCTTTTTCTACTTTGTCCTTAGTATTAGTGAAAATTGTTTTTAGTGTGAAGTTCGGTTTTAGCGCAAAAATTGTGTCTTCATCGTTTTTTATCGTTTTCATGTTTTTGTTGTTTGTTAGTTTTGGTATGTATGGTACACTAAAGTATCTTTTAGGGTTGCCATCTGTTCGCCATTTAAATTGCGCATTAACTAATCCGTCATTGTTCGCTCATTCTTCTTCTAATTACATCTCTCAATTTTAAGATACTCGTTCGCACAATGTTTAGATACTCAAACTTGAAACTCTCAAAATTTTCAACTGCCTCTCGATTGGTGAATAGGTAATGCAGAGGGAGACAATTGTCTATCGACTAGCGAAAAGGTAATGCAGAGGGAGACAATTGACGATTCGTAGGACATCATAATTGAAAAATCGTCAGTCCATTATATGATAATTCGTTAGTTATGGAATTAGTACTAGTACTGATTGGAAGTAGTCAAGGACTAGTCAAGCCCTAGTCCAATTAACTGCAGGGATGGTTAACGAATACGTTAACTTGCCTATGTAAAAACGCAGACACAACCACACTTCAAATGTCAAAATCAAGCGAATGTGAAAACGAAGGAGCATGGTTGCCGAGTCGGCTAAAATTCGATCGCCACAAATGCCAAAATCAGGCGAATGAAAAATGTATGTGACGACATAACAAATGCATCAGATTTGGATAAATAACTCAAAAAAACAAGCATAAAATAAAAGAATTTATTAAAAAAGACAAAATTACACAAATTTTCTGCAATAAAAATTTGAAAATTCCAATAAAAATTCACAATTGCACAAGTTGTTTTATGCAAATAAAAAGATGCGACAGCAAAGCAGCAAATGCAACAGACAGCGTTTTTGTTCAGTAAACTCGTTACTTTTGTTTTACTTTGACTTAAGAGCGATCAGTGCAGTGTTGAAATTTAAAATAAGAATTGGAGGGATTTTTTGTATAAAAAATGCAAATGCCAAAATTCGGCGAGGCAGGTATATCACTTCGTATGCAAATAAAAAGATGCAACGGCAATTGCAGCAGACAGAGACGTTCATGTTCAGTAAACTCGTCATTATTGTTTTGAGTTGACAGAAGAAAGTTCAGTGCAGTGTTAATATTTAAAATAAGATTTTGAGGAATTTTTTGTTTCAAAAACTAAAAAAAATATGGCAAGCAGCGTAGATTTATTTTTTTTGAGGACGATTACGAATTTTTAGATACCAACATTCAAAGATTGCGACGAACTATTAGAGACACATCTAATCCATTTGAACTTCTAAATCAACTGTAAGAAAGTAAATCAATTTTCCACAACATTAATAGTATACGTACAACAATGCTATAATTTTTTTTTTTTTTAGATTTGTATCTTAATTTAGATTGAATAAAGAAGCTTTTGTTTTTATACTGGACAAAATAAAAAGCTTATTTGTTTCATATCGGAGGAATGGATGCACTTAGCTTGTGCTCTGCGCTTTTTCGGTGATGGCTCCTATCAAAAACGTGTTGGAAATGACTTTGAGTTGGGCTTTGCTCAAACAACGGTTTCAGCAGTTTTAAAAGAAATTTTAAAAATATTTGAAACAGTCATTTGCCCCGAGTTCATTAACATGGAAATGACAGAAGGCGAGAAGCAAGAGGCAAGAAATTTCTTTTTTAGAAAATCTTCATTCCCTGGAGTCATTGGATGCGTTGATGGAACTCCTATTGGCATCGTTGCACCGGTTGAGTTGAAGCATCAATATTTAAACAGAAAAGGCATTTACAGCCTGAATGCAATGATTGTATGTGAAAACTGCAAAAAGTCTATAAGTATACTCTAATTTTTTTATAATGCAGGTTTGTGATCACAATATGGTGTTACGATACGTTGATGGTAGATTTTCGGGCTCAACACATGACTTCTTTGTTTGGAATAACAGTGAGCTAAATACAATTTTAGAGAGAATGTACAGAAATGGTGAACGAAGCTCAATGTATCTAGGTAAGCAATCCTTAAAAAAAAAAAAACTTTTTTTTTGTTAAGGTGACTCTGGATATCCCTTGCATCCCTATTTGATGACTCCATTCCGTAATGCAAATGGTGACAGCAGAATAAATAAATAAAAAACATGCTAAGGCTAGAAATATTGTGGAGAGAACTATTGGTGTTTTAAAAACTCGCTTTCGAACAAACAGCAACACAAGAAAACTCACTTGCAATTGCAAAGAAGATAGAGGGACATCTTTATGACATCGCAAAATACAAAAGAAAAGGCTACGAACTTAAAACCCTCAAAGAAAAGCGCAAAATCCAAGAAGCCCGAGACAAAATGCAAAGGCACAAAGAAAACTTAGAGCTTACACTATGTAAAATAGAAATAAAAGAAATGAAATATAAAAATAACTAGGTTATAACTTCTGTATTTTTCATTAATTAATTTATTTATTTATTTATAAACTAATAAACATGGATTTAATTTAAACAAACATTAATTTTTTATATGAAAGATTTCCCCAGTTTCCTGTTAGTAATTTCTAAATTTGTGACTTGGTAGCCTTGATTCTAGATATTTTAAACTTCAAGATTGACATTTTAGCTTCAAATTCTGAATTGGTAGCCTTGGTGTTTGGCGAATCGAATATTCGTGAACCATCTTACGGAAATGCAGCCGACTCTGCAAATCAGCAGAGTCGGCAAGCTTAAGAAAATTAAAATGGTTATAATGACTTATAACTTAAAGCAATTTATCCAAATCCTAGGTTTCACTTCTAATTTTTATTTGTGTATGCAATTTAATCGATCAAACATTTTAAAAATGCAATTTTTTTTTTACATTCGCGTGATTTCATCTGTGCTACCAATCTTGCCGATTCGTTTCGTTTTTCTGACGAAACTAGCCGACTCGCGATCGCTGCTAAGGCCCTAACATTGATTACATTAAAAACCATATTAAAGTCACTACAAGAGCGTCAAAGTGGCTCTTGCAGCATGTAGTTAGTTCTGTTATGACTCAGGTAAAAAAATTCAAAATGCCTAGCTGGGCGTTGAGGTACATTGAAATAAATATTTCTCAATAGGAATTCACTATAAATATTGCCATTTATTAGTTTTAAGATAAAACAAGCATTAAGCAATGTTCTGCGGTTTTCTGAAGTGGGCAGGTCAATCAATTTGAGTCGATGAACGTAAGGCGGTAAGTTGATGCTAGGATTCCAACGTATGTTTCGTAAGGCAAAGATAAGAAACTGTTTTTGTACTGACTTAATAGATTTTATATGGCATTCATATGGAGGACTCCAAACAACGGAGTCATACTCCAAAATCGGTCTTACGAGCGATGTGAATAATAATTTCGTTATATAAGGATCGGAAAATTCTTTAGACCACCATTTTATGAAGCCGAGAACACTGTTGGCTTTATTTACTATTTTAGAAATATGCAAATTAAAGCTCAGTTTGGGATCCATGGTTACGCCTAAGCCTTTGAAGGATTTAAGACACTCAAGGATACAGTTTCCAATTTTGTAGTTGTAAGAAATTGGAGGCCTGCGTGAAAATGTCATGAAATCGCATTTTTTTAAGTTTAAGGTCATGCGATTAGTGATACACCAGGCAGTAAAATTATCAAGATCGAGTTGAAGGTTAGAATAGTCTAATGTGTTTTTGACAGGCTTAAAAATTTTTACATCATCAGCATACATTAACACATTACTGTTATTTATGACAGATGGCATATCGTTCATAAAAATAATGAATAATAATGGTCCGATATGGGGAACTCCTGACGTAACGGGATATTCATTTGATCGTTTAGCTTTAAATATAACACTCTGAGTTCTGTTCCTTAAATAGGACCTAATCCATTCTAGCAGTAGGCTTGGAAACCTAATCAGAGAGAGTTTTAATAGCAACAAATCATGATTAACACTATCAAAAGCTTTGCTTAAATCAGTGTATATAACATCAGTTTGATAGCCCTTTTCAAATTGTTTAATTGTGCAAGTAGAGAAATCCAACAAATTTGTAACAGTTGATCTACCTTGCAAAAAACCATGCTGGTGAGGAGAAATATATGGATTGACACTATGAGCAATTTGCAAACTTAAAATGTGCTCGAAAAGCTTAGGTAATGCACTTAATTTAGCGATACCCCTATAATTCGATATAAGAGATCTACTACAAGATTTATGCAAGGGAATTATAAACGAAGGTTTCCACACTTCAGGAAAAATACCAAGAGCTAAAGATTTTTTAAATAGTACCGTGATTGAAAAAAAAAACAAGAGCTTCGCAACAATTTTTAAAAATGCAAGATGGAATACCATCGGGTCCCGCACCAAATGATGTTTTAATATTTCTTAATTTACTAAGGATATTGTCTTCATCAATGTGAGGCATTCGTACTACTCCTGAAGGTGTTTGAAAAGGATATTCATTGTGATTATAAGAGGTAGATGAGTACGTAGATTGAAAAAATTTAGCAAAGAGATTGTAAATAGTAATTTCATCATCTGATTCTACTTCATCATGTTTCATTGCAGTTGGAAATGACTTGATCTTTCGTTTCAAGTTAATAAAGCTCCAAAACGACTTGGCGCTGGATTTCAAATTCAATTTTACCGTATGAATGTATGATTTATACGCCATAATGCACAAAGTTTGATATTTGTAGCGGATACTAATATATGAAGAGTAGTCTGATGATTTTGACGACAATTTAAACTTTTTGTAAAGTTTAGATTTTAAGTTTCTTAATTTACGTATTTCATTTGTAAACTAGATTGGACCAGAAGCAGCGGATTTGACATATTTTGGTAAAGACTGTTCAAAACACTCAACAACAGTATTATTAAAGGCTAAGACTGCCTCATTTAGATCGTTAGGCCCAATTAAATCATTATCGAGAAGGTGAATAGATTCCCAATTGATTCTGGATAAATTTTCATTCAATAAAACATAATTTGTTTTTTTGAAGTTAAAAAATCTGCCAGTTGTGAAAATATTTTTAATTCGACATGCCAACTGCACTACTAATGATTTCTCAAGAGAAAGATGATAGGAGTCTTCAGGCATCGCAAGAGGGTCGCAGCGAGAGATATTGATGATGTCACTATCATCAAAATAAAGCAGATCTAAAATTCAAGATTTTACATTCAATATCTACGTGATTTATTTGAAAAAGCCCTAAGGCAGAAATTGAATTTAGAAATTCTGTTTCAAATTGGTTACCTCCCGAAGGAAAAACTTAATAGGGTCTAAAGTATCAGCACTCCAAGAGATATTTGGTATATTAAAATCTCCAGTAATCAATAAATGAGCGCCAGCATTTAGTTTTGAACCTTATAGTTTTGAATAAGCCTTATAGCACTATGATGTTTAGTATAAACTTCATAACTAGAGTGAGGAGGAATAAATCGTCGCTCACTTGTACAACGGCCCTAATTGACATTTTTGGTTTTGTTCAGGAACACAAAAAAACTGCATAAAAACCGACAATGCAGAATATTCACATTTGTTTAAATGCAGTTTAGTTACAAAAATATTAACATAATTATTTTTAATGAAAAACGTTAATTTTTTTTATTGATATTTATTTTATTTCAATTAGGGCTTTTTGACATCATTTTTTTTGCTCTCAAAAGTGCATTTAGGGCCTTTTGCAGTTACTTTGAAAACTAAAAATGTAATTCGTTTACAACAAAATTAAAGAAAGTATGTATTATTTAATGTAGTTTTTTTAATAAATAAAATGAAATTAAAAAAAAACTTAAATAAATAAATTTATTCAAACAATTGCATTAGATGAATGGCAAATTACACAGGTTTACAAAAAAAATGTCATGGCGTTTTGACCAGACTATGTGTTTCCTAGGGACTTTGACGTCCTGAATCCGAATCCGGGTTCCGTTTTTTAACAGAACGTCTGAGAAAAAATATTTCAAAGTCATGTGTCGTTTAGTGATAAATTCGCTAAAATTTTTAAACTAATTTTTTATCATTGAGTCCTTAGTCCTTAAAAAGAATATGTAATCAAAAAGGGTATCCCGGACCTAGTTTCGGAGTCATAGCCATCGGAAGATCCGGACATATCTTCTACGAAAACCGCTATAAGTTGGGAAAACCTGGATGGATTTGTAAAATATTGGTGTCATATGAAAGGTATTTTGACAGCCTATAACAATATTTTGAGCATATTTTCAATTGGATTCATAGTTTTCGAGATATGACCTTTTTTTGAAATTTTGTGAAATTTTTTAATTACAACAACAAATAATCAACAACACCAACAACAACAACAACAACAAAATACCTTTCATATGACACCAATATTTTTGAAATCTATCCAGAGGTTCCCAACTTATAGCGGTTTTCATAGAAGATATATCCGGTAGAGGCCGCCAAAGTTACCAAAAATCATTTTTTTCCATTTTGACCCACTGCGTGTTGATTTTTAAAATATTGGGATTATAAAATTTTTATCGCCTGCAAAAACAAGCAAAATAGTTTCTTAATGAAATGATTATCTCAATTGGTTCTCGAGTTATGACAAGTTAAAAATAAAATGCGAGTAAAAAAATTATTGTTTGTTTTTTATCTGAACATTGATCACATAGTACTTAATTACTCGAGAACCAATTGAGATAATCACTTCATTTAAAATTCATTTTGCTTGTTTTTGCAAGCGCTACAAATTATGTATTCACAACTTTTTGGAAAATTAACACCCAGTGGGTGCAAATGGAAGAAACTGATTTTTTGTAACTTTGGCAGCCTCTACCGCTTGAAGTATCAACTTATGGATACCGTGTCCCAGATCAAAAATGAGTAGAATTTTATTGCCCGTAATTTTTGTTCAATATTTTTTCTGTGCGACCAATAGAAAACGAGATATATCGAATCAAACGTATTTCAAGATATCGGCTAATGCGCAAGGGTGAGGAGGTCACCTTTTTGGCTTTAAGCGTCTACAGTGGTCCTAAAAACATTAAGCAAAATAAAATTGCGGTGCGCATTTTTTTCTAGATCATTGTATATTTTTACTGTACTAGCTACTTGCTGTTCTAGCATTTAGGGCCTTTTAACATATAAAAAAATGTTGAATGCATATAGGGCTTTTTAATATCACCTAATAAAGTTGGTATTTTTTGTGATACCGTTCCAATTTTTTGGGTGAAGGTGTATTTGAGGTTGGTCTTCAAGAATATGTAATAAACTGGATTTCAAAAAAATGTCAATTAGGGCCGTTGTACAAGTGAGCGACGATATGAACAAGTAATATACAAACTTAAGAGCTGATATTTTACAAATACGCAGCAGAATTCTATATCTAAGGCTTCCTGCAAGATAATTTGTTGCAATATTTTGACTTAGCTTAGTAAAATGTTAATTAATTTACCTTAGGTGATTGTCAAAGACAAAAAAAAAGTGGTTGTAATACTTGCGGATATAAGTAATAAGTAAATGAAAAAAAATTTGTAATTTGACAGGTTTTAATTTTTCCACAATAGAAAAATTTGCCGTGGAATGGCCGAACAATGTGCAGAGATCATTTCTCCGAAGAATTTGAAGCAAATCCTTAGGTAAATTTTGTGTTAAAGCTTTTTCAGCAAAATAAAATTTAAACTGGAGAAGTTCGTCGCTTAATGATTTTTCTAAATCTTCAGGAAAACTTTTTCGTAATGTTTCCAGTTCTTTCGCGCAGTTCATTATTTTCCAAGGTTGCCATATCAATTAGCCTGCCAAATTTTTCCAGAGCCTTCACATATGACACAGATCTTATTTTTAAGTCCCAGATCAATTTATCTAAAATTACGTGGAATGTGGAAATTCTGAAATTATCTCTGCGACTAGTATCCTCATCTCTTGTTTTACTAAACCCTCTACAGTCCATTTTGCATTTGATAAGAGTTCTTGAGCTTATAGTTTTTTGGTCTTATAGAACTATATCTATTTCAATCACTTATTTTGCCGCCTCTATAGTCCATTTTGCATTCGATAAGAGTTCTTGAGCTTATAGTTCTTTGGTCTTATAGAATTCAACAATTGCATTAACAATGGTTATTTTCCTAATTCCTGGAAAATTGCTAAAGTAATTCCAATTCAGAAGAAACCAAACTGTTATGAAGTTAATAACTTCAGACCGATTTCCTTACTATCAAATATTGGAAAACTTTTTGAACGAGTAATTTTGGATAAAATGGATGAATGTGTTGACGTTCAATATATTCCAGATTTTCAATTTGGGTTTAAAAAGCAGCATTCCACTGTGCATGCTCTTTTAAAGTTTGAAAATGACTACATCCTTAACCTTCGGCAGCGGAAATGCACGGTTGCAGTGTCTTTGGATATATAAAAAGCTTTTGACAAGGCTTATCATAATGGTATTATCTATAAGCTTATGATGATTGGCATTGATCCGTCGTTCATAAAAATTTTACATAGCTTTTTAAATGATAGAAAGTTTTTTGTAAATATAAATCATGTTTCTTCAGAGTATGGCTTTATAAGAAGTGGAGTCCCACAGGGTGCAATAATGGCTCCTCATCTCTATAGTACTTTCATTCACGATTTTCCGCATACTTTTAACGGTTCAACATGCATTCTTTACGCAGATGATTCGCTGGCTTATGCTCACGGTAACACTCCAGAAGAGGCTTTGAGTTTGGTACAAGTACACTTAGAAAAAATTAACAGTTTTTATAAAGATTGGGGGATCAAAATTAATACAGCCAAATCGCAAGCCATTTGCATTAGAAACCCTTCAGGAAAATGTCACTGGAAAACAGTTCCTCAAAGTAAAAGGTTAAAATTATCACTAAATGGAACAACTATTCCTTTCAAAAATGAAATTAAATATTTAGGTGTAACTTTCAGCAATCTGTTAAAATTCAATAATCATGCAAATGCCATTTTAAAGAAAGCACGCCAAATTTCTGGAATGTTTTCCAACTTATTAAGGAATAAATATTAGGGCGTTTCACGTAAACAACTTTTTTGATTTTTTTCAAACCTTAAAGCGGATTTGGGTGTATTATGGGATTAAAATAACCCATGAATTTTTTCAGATGTTTTATTGGTCATTTAGAGGTCGCGATATCAACTTTTTAAAAAAATGTTTCCAAACTGTAAAAATAAATTGTTTAATACCTGTTTTATTGTTTTTAAATAACTCTGACTAACTAAATCACTCACTTTTGAGTCGCTTGGACCCGTAGAACACGAAAAAAGTCATGAAGATGAAAAAACTAGCAACGCCCTACTGGATAGACCCGTGTATTCAACATAATGTCACTGATTTTTTGATATTTTTGTCAATTAATTGCCTAATTTTGGTAAAAAAAACGTTTTTATTAATTGTGAAAAAGAAACGTCAAAACATATTTAAGAACATATGAAAAGGTAAGTAAATTAAATGAGTCATATTCTAAAACAGACAGGGTAATTTGCCTGGCACAGTGATGTCTTAAGCTTAAAATTACGATAACTCATGAACGGTGAGTCACACGTTTAAAGTAAAAATATTTTTTTATAGGGAATTACTTGCACTACAATCTACATATACTTTTTTTTAGATGACTTATTGGAAAAATGGCGCCCAAAATCAGTTTTTTACAAACATCTCTCTAACGGTTACATTTGGAGAAAAATATTGTGGAGCAATATTGTAGCTTATAAAATTTTCTATAAAAGTGACCTTTCAATTGTTTTCGTACGACTTATAACTCAGGAGATATCCTTAATCAAAATTTGAAAAAAATTTGTAAATTGTGCATGCCGCTTATGAGTAGGCACAGTTATGTGTTGAGCGTAAAATTATGATAACTCATGAACGGTGAATCACACGATTAAAGTAAAAATATTTTTTTATAGGGAATTACTTGTACTACAAGCTATATATGGTTTTTTTTCCGTATGATCTATAGTTAAGGAGATATTTTTTGAATAAACCAGAAATTTAGAAAAAAACCGTTTTTTCAAAATAGCTCCAAAACAGTTCGTCCTAGAAAAAAAATTGTTCATGCGTTTTGTAGAGCGTTCAATTTCCTATAAGGATCTCTTCGAAGTGTTTTTTCGTCAGACTTACCCTTCATGAGATATCGCGACTTTAAAATCATTCAAAACTGAACATAGTACTGCGCATAGTACAATGTTCAATTTTGAATGATTTTCAAGACGCGATATCTTATGAACGGTAAGTCGGACGAAAAAACAGTTCGGAAAAACCTTTATAGGAAATTGAACGTTCTACAAAACGCATGAACAATTTTTTTTCTAGGACGAACTGTTTTGGAGCTATTTTGAAAAAACGGTTTTTTTCTAAATTTCTGGTTTGTTCAAAAAATATCTCCTTAACTATAGATCATACGGAAAAAAAAAACCATATATAGCTTGTAGTACAAGTAATTCCAATATGGCGGCGCGAGCGAACACGATTCGAGGTAGCAAAGTTGAAATTCTGAAAGAGCACATCGAAATCTATAAAATAACCCATTTGCAGAAATCCCGCTAAACTTTCCAGGTAACATCATTTTATTCTCCCAAATGATTGTACTATATAGGATATCATTTTCTAGAAACCTGTATCATTTTCTAGAAACCTGTCAATTTTTTTGTATGACTGTTCATTGAAGAGTTATTATAACTTAAAAAATATGCACCTGTATGTAGCATATACTCGTCACAAATTTTCAACACTTTATAAATTAACTAGTCTCCTAAATTATAAGCTGTCCAAAAACACTACTGAAGTGTAAGCTAACATTTATTGATTGTCACTAGACTCCACGAATTTGATTATCATTATTTGGCACCCAACGGAAAAAGGAGCATCAAAAAAAATTTAACAACGAAAAGTGGCTACATTACATATGATTGTAAAAGCTACAGAAATCTTTAATCAACGTATAGCAATAAGCTTAATAATTTTGTCTATTTGTTTTATGAGTGTTCTTATGCATCTCAACTTTACATACCAATCAGCATCGGTTTTGTGTACGCATTAAGTGCCTCCTGGGGTTAAAAAAACATAAGCACAAAAAAATCGCCCTGGTAAACGCCACAACGGCACTTTAGGCTTACTTTTAATAAAAATAACGCTCTTGTAGACACATTAAGCAGCTCTTGTGGTCAGCACACACACTTGAATTTTAAATTCAGAATGCATCGAAACCCTCGAACCAGATCATATAGTGCTCAGAATGCACGAAATTATGTAACGTTCACAGAGAATAATTCAAAACCCTCATTCCGACGACTTCTTCCAAAAAATGTTTATCGAAAAATTAATTCGCCCAACTAATTACGAGTTTGAATGCAAGAGAACGACCGATTCCTCAAAAGTAGAAGGCTTCATGCGACCATCCTTGTTTTTCAAAATTCCATTACTTCTCGAAGGATATGCATCATCATGGTGGCAAAGTGTGAAGCTTATTGGCGTTTGCTCCACCAAAGCCAGACTGGCGTATTTTGCCGAGATAAAAGAAATAAATCGACTGACACAATTGCATAACAATCTATTGGAAGTTCTTTTTTATAATATTGTAGTTCTTCGATTGATTAATACTATAGAAAACAATATTTTCGAGTGAATGCTTCGTTCTATCCCCCGATAAACCCTCTTTGTCGTTTCAGTACAAGAACTGACACATATGTACGAACGAGACGGCTATAAGAACTAAAACAACTTCAGCCAACGGTCCATACAGTACGTCGAGTACGTCACGTCGTTTTTTTCGACTGACAGCGAAGTTAAAAATTAAGAATTTATATCAAGTAAGACCCAATCAGTACGTCTACGGTCGACGCAACGTACAAGAGTTGCCCAACTCCCAACTTTCGACGTACGTTGTGTGATTTGACAATCTTGAAATAATTTTATTTAAAATTTCATTTGATTTTTTTTATTTTTTCAACGACAGTTGAAACAAAAATGGGAATAGCGGAACTAACAAAAAATTGCAATGGAGCAACACCTTATGCCTCTAACCTCAAGAGCCTTACTTTCGCGAGGTATGTTTCGTAGGTAGGTTTTTTTTTTTTTTTTTGATTTTTACTGAACGAGGAGATTATCGGATCCGAGAATACCAACATCATATGAATTATATCTTCATTTATTTTTTCTCTTGATATTTTCCTTGATCGATCTGTTCTGTAATTTCTGAAATCTTTATTTCGGGCATCTTGAGAAGATATAATTGGTATGAATCACTTTTTATAGGTATGTAGTTTTTACAATACGGCAAAGAGATCTCGCTATGACGAAGTATAGTGGTAGGCGTTTTAATTTTTGGACTAGGGTCATTCTCTTTGAAAATGCTCTTCTATTAAATTTAAAAAATTTCTAATTAAAAATGTTTAAGTTTTGATTTTAGGTTACATGGGAGGTGGCTGGATTTCGGTGTTGGCCATGCCCATTTTTTGCAGTCATAATAAATTGGTTATGTACTATTATTTTACTAAATTAAAACAATTTCTGATGAAAAATGTAAGTTGTGATTAAAATTCATTTTATGTCATATGATAGGTGGGCGTATTTGATTTTTGATCACGCCTATTTTTTGCGGATATCATTTATGAGTCGTACACTCTCATTTTACTAAATTTCAACAATTTCTGAATAAAAATGGAGAATTATGGTCCAAAATAATTTTATGTCATATGGGAGGTGGGCGTGTCCGTTGGTCAATTTTTTCCAAATTTACATATATAGCTAAGAAATATTTAAGAACTATGCCTGCCTAGTTTGAAAACTCTACGGCTATTCTTTCGACTTTTGGCCGGGATTTTGCCGCAATGTGCACCAGTTTAATGAGAAAGACCTCATTTTGTGTGTGAGAATTGGTTTTTTCGCAAGTCTGCGGGCAAAAAAGTTATTTTCTCTCTAGCGGCGCTGTACAGTTGAGGTGCTTATTCCATATTTTGGTTATCATTTACTTCCGCATCAATTTTGAGACCAGTTTTAACCCGATCGCGCAGGGCTTTTTTTACTACGACTATGTCTTCCCTCTCAATTGTTTTTCTTGAACGGCCACTTCCAGTGTGACGTAATAAACTTTCTGTTTTCAAAAAAGTTTCCAAAATTGTCATACTGAAGACTCCCCACATCAAATTTTATGCGATATATCCACATTCCTTAAATTTTGCTGCTTGTATGCAAAGCAAAAGTGAAGACCTTGTCTTGGAATCAGAAAAGGCCGGCCAAAAAATCAATGTATCCAAGACTAAAAGCATGAAGCTAAACGCAAACAAGAATGACATCACGTTTAAAGCTGGCAGTGATGATATCGAAATTTCGATAGCTTCACGTATTTAGGCAGCATTATCTCCATGGATGGTGGAGCAAAAGAGGATATCAACTCAAGAATAGCAAAGGCAAAAGACGCGTTTGCTCAACTGAACAAAATATGGTCTTCTTCCGTTATATCCACCAAAACGAAAGTGCGCATTTTTGATTCGAATGTGAAATCGGTTTTGTTATATGGGTGCGAAACATGGCTTGTTACTGAACAACTACCGAACAAGCTGCAAGTATTCGTCAATAAATGCTTAAGGGAGTAGTCAGGTAGAAATAGCGTTTTTGCGAAACAATTTTTTTTCATATAAATTTTAATTCAACATTTTTTCAATTTTCGTTGACTTCCGGTGAAGATATGGGCGACCGGAAGTAGGCCGGTTTTGATGTGGTACCCACGATTTCTCGATTTCAGATCAAAACAAATTGCATTTTAAAGTACATGTAAATGGCTATCTTGGGTACCAGAACTGGAAAAAAATATTGATAAATAAACAAGTAGTGCAATTTTCAATTTTTTTGGTCTTTTTCAACCTCGTTTTTTGTTAATAATATTGTTAAATATTTTTTGACAGTATTGATTCTGGTACCCAAGATAGCCAAATCTATTACGAACATTTAAAAAAAAAATTTAAGTAAATCGGTACAGTAGATCAGCCGGAATCGTGGGTACCAGTTCAAAAAACACTGTTCTGAGAAAAACACGTTTAAAGATTTCACAACAAATTATCAATTATGAAATTATGAAATTATCAAACCAGTTTTTAATTACTTTCCGATAACATCTGAGGGAAAAGAAGGTTTCTACATTATTCTTGAGGGTTTAAAGTATCCGAAACGGGAAAAAAAAATTTTTTTTTTGAAAAAAACTACCTGACTACTCCCTTAAAGCGTTTACTAAAGGTTTGGTGGCCTCGCACTTTATCAAATGCCGAGCTACATCAAAAATGCAATCAGAGGGCTATAACAAACTAGGTCAAGCTGCGCAAGTGGAGATGGATTGGTCACACTCTCCGGAAACCACACAGCGAAGTTTGTCGCCAGGCTCTTGAGTAAAATCCACAAGGCAGCAGAGGACGTGGTAGATCCAAAACCAACTGGAAAAGGAAATACAAGAATCGGGAAAGTCGTGGCAAGAGATCAAAGTCATCGAGACGTTTCATATAGGCCCTATGCTCCTCTTAGGAGTTAAAGGAGAATACATACATACACTAAAAAGTACTGTAAGCAAGCTTGCTTACATTTACTTAAAACTACAGGACTAGACATATTTACCCAAAACATTTTATTGAAGATATTGAACTCGTATATGAGGCGAAAAAAGCTCCAGCAGTCGTTAGTGAACTAATTAAAATTGAAACTGCGGCATGTTTCAAAGTGGAAGACATTAAATACTGCAGAGTCTCTGTGTTTTCGGTTTCAACCGGCAATGAGTTATTTGCAAATCGATCAGCTAAAGCACATTCCCAAATTTTGATAAATAAAAAAACATTATCAGCTCCAATGCCTGTAAACAGTTTACAAATTTATATCTATATTTATAAGCTATGCATAGAATATAAAAACTTACCTATCATTACAACAACGACCAGAAGGTTCATATATGGAAAAAATGGCATTTCAAAAACAAGCGTATATACGAAATACGCCAGTCCTATAGAAAATATGACAGCGATACTGCTCATTATTGTTACAAACATGGATTTTGTATACATCCACATACTGGTCATTACGAAAAGCCCACCTATTGAAATTAACCAGCCATCAGATATAAGACATTCATTAAAAAGCTCATTTTCCAAGCCCAAGTCCATGGCAGCTACTTGCACAAGCTCATTTTTCATTTCACTAGAAAAAAATAAAAAAATAGCTTTTGTATAAGTTTCAAATAATATTTGGAATTATTTGTTATACATATTTTAAAATTTTCAAAATGTTGCATTGCTTGGGTGATTTTCAAACAGTTTATCGTCAAAATTACAAACCATTTCCAAATATTCCAAAAGGTTGCAATTTAAGGGTCCCCAAACCCGTCCAAACTGATGAAACACTAATAACAGGGTATTTTCAAGATAATATACAAATCAATGGCGTTCCAAAAAAAAGCAAGGTTTGGCCTAAGTCAACATTTGGTGTCGAAGAATATAAAGATTTTTTAAAACGTTTGGAATGTTGCAAAAAAGAAGTCTTTAAATTATATTTCAGTTGTCCGGAAGTAAATTTGGATTTGTTGGATAGAATGATAAGAGATCTTGAAAAAAGTGTATATCAAGTTGTCTACTCACCAAATGAATTTGTTTCTCGAAAAGAAGCTCGCCGATTATATAAGACATCAGCGGAACTCGCGAACATGAAATATTACGCAACAACATACCGGACATACTACAATCGCATTGAAGAATTAATTCGATATAAAGATGCTTTATATGGTATATTACGAAATGAGGACATAGAGAAGTTAAAAAATGATTTGAAAAAAATATATAAAACTGGTAAAACAACTTATTTTGATCATATGTGCTTACCAGCAATTGAGTCAGCTAAAACCAAAAAATTGAACGATGGACCTATAGACCGGTACACATTGCGCAGAATTTAGAAAACTTATTTTAATGGTTATTAAAAGCAAAATAACTTATTGTTATCACTTGTTTGCCAGTTAACAAATCAGTTGAAAATATACAATACAACCAACGACTACCGATGTACATAAGATGACATTATTGTCGACCAAATGCACAACTAGCCTCCTAAATCACAAAATTTAAGAAATTCTCTTTTTTATATCAAAACAAAAAAATTCTTCGAATTTCAGTGTAAACAACATTAATTGAATTAGAGACAGCAATTTTTCAATTAGAAATACTTTATTTCGGTATTTTAAAATAAATGTCAAAAATTGGCATCAAAATCAGTGCCACATAAAAAGCACGTATTAAATTCATCCGTTTGACGGTAATCGTAATTTCAGACGGACATTTTTACCAAAAGACTAATCAGGGCTCAACATAAAAATCTGAAAAAATTGGGACATTTTTTCGACATTTGCAGCTATTAAAGTTCGACAAAAAGCCATTTAACGGCCAACCCAATGTACACGCTTAGTTTTACCATGCCAATTTTGGCGTTAAAAAATAACGCCCAAAAAAATCGAAATAACGCCCAAAATAAAAATGAAATAACGCCCAAAACAAAAACGATATAACGCCCAAATTATTTTCAGCTAAATATGGGCGATAATCATTTTTTTAAATACCGCCCAAAATTTGGGCTTTATTTCGTTATTCGTTTCGATATTTTCATATTAGGTCATTTTATTTTTTGGGTGTTATTTGTTTTTTTAACTTAACTTTAAAAAAAAAATTATTTCAACGTCTGAGTTTTACTCAATATTCTGAAGTTATAAGCATTTTTTTTACTTTCGTTGTGACAGCATCCCCAAAGTAAGGCTTTATTTATTTATTTATTTATTTATTTATTTATTTATTTATTTATTTATTTATTTATTCAATATCAAACAGAGATGACATCTCTTACAGACTAGACAAAATTTGCTTAACTTAAAAATAACAATAACATAAATACATACAGTGGCTCACAGCTTATTTCGTGCAGTAATAATTTTTAACTTTAAAACACTAGACCCGATTTGTATAAACAAAGCTTTCAAATGTGCTTTACATTATGTGTAGGACTCAAATTAACATATTGAGCAGCTTTGTGCAGGGATTGACCGTTCTTAAAATGACTTATCACCGATTTTCGCTGTTCGACGACCCATTTCTGCAAAATGCACTTTTTTACCCTGACGTACAAGATCAAAGTAAAAATTGGTTGCATCTGGTTGAGAATACCACACAGAGAACATAGAAAAAGAAATTTCCGTTAAATAACGCAAAACGTTGGCTCCAAAGGTAAAATAAGCATCTGCACGAAATAAGCTGTGACTTGAATTTCTCCTGCTCAATCGGTTTTTTCCGCCTTGGGCGTCTCGGAATCAAATTTTTGGATTTTCTTTCACTTATTATGAACAATAGACATGCCCGTTTAAGGCTACATTCAAAATTTGATGATATTGGTATTAGTTTTAAAGATACAGTGTTTTAAAGTTAAAAATTGTTACTGCACGAAATAAGCTGTGAGCCACTGTATAAATAAGATCGTATAATCAAAAGCGTTCAAGTACCCAAATTTGATTTAAGACTAGAAAGAGATAACTTTTAAAGCAATTTCTGGAACAATTATGAAAAATTTCTATATCAGCTAAAAATACATTAGTAATACTAAGGCAATGCGCAAGGGGTTCCTGTTGAGCAAAATTACTTCTCAGTAAATTACATCGAAAGTGAAAACTCGCTCTAAACTTTCTAAGAGGCGAATTAAAATGTATCTTGAATAAAATATTGGGACATTGAATTTTACTATGAATAATATCTCTAATGAACACAACGGAATACATTATGCGACGACATTCAAGTGAATACATACTAAACAATGCACAGCGTGTTAAGTAAGAAGGTCTGCTGATTTGCCAATTCAACTTGAAGAAAAGATATCTGGTAAAAGCTTTCTGGACCCTTTCTATTCTCTAAATGTGCGAGGTATACCTGGGGTTCCTGGGCCTGCAATATTCTAAAAATGGTCTTACCAAACTTTCATACAGTAGCTTGATTGTACGAGGGTTCCTAAAATCTTTAGAATTCCTTTTTAAAAATCCTAGCATAGAGTATGCCTTAGATATAACATAGTCGATATGATCTTTAAAGGTAAGACGGCGATCAAAAATCACTCCCAAATCTTTTTTACAATAAACTCTTTCAAAAGTGAGATCATTAATAATGTAATTAAAAATGAGAGATGAATTTGTTCTATAAAACGACATAGATTGACATTTAGAGATATTAAGACAAAGATTATTAGACAAACACCAGGAGGCAACTGCGGTTAAGTCAGATTGTAAAAGACTACAATCAAGCTCAGATTTAACGGAACGATATAGTTTTAAATCATCGACAAACAACAGACACTGCGAATATTTAATAACTCGGGGAAGATCATTTATGAAAAGTAAAAATAACAATGGGCCAAGATGGCTTCCCTGTGGGACACCGTTTTTTTTTTTCGATTGGAAAATGTTGTTTTTTTTTTTTCAAGAATCAGCCATATAATACAGTGCTGTTCAGTTGATTAGAAGCAATATTTTTTTCGGATAGATTGTATGATAATACCCAGTGTTTGAGCTAACAAAAATTGGTTTTGAAAAAATTCAAGAACAAGCTCTGCTCACTATCTATCTATATATGGGACATTATTTTACAAAGTGAACAGTTTTTTGGACTTCACATTTCGGATTTGTTCGATAAATTTTTTTAGCTTAAGTGAATAAAGTGTTCAGTTTTTCAGTGTTTTATTACATGTTGGTTTAGTCTATTAAAAAAAAAAAATAATTTATTGTTGATTCATGCAAAAAATTTGCAAATTAATTTTTCATGCTGGTCCCCCAATGTTATTTAATCGCAAAAAAAAAACAATCATATCCGCCATGTTTCAGCCTTAAAACTCCTATTTACAAAATAGTGGTATCTATGTTGGGTCAACAGATATCAAATAGTTTCCGCAGATATGAATGTGTCCCCTCACACTTAATAAAAATAAATAAAATCCAGTAGTCGATAACTGAGGAGTAATTTTTCAAAAGGGCTTATAACCAAAACGAGGCAAAAGTAATGATACTTTGTTATAAATTAATAAAATTGGGATCTGTTTTCACAATCAGTTTACCTGATGGCGTGGAATTAATGCCATTTAGTTAAAAAAATCATATTTATCCAATAAGCGATTATTATGTAAATAATGTGTATGACATTACTTTTGCCTCGTTTTGGTTATGAGCCCTTTTGAAAAATTACTCCTCAACTCAAAAAAGGTTTTGAAGGTAGGTTTATCAAACACTTACTGCCATACCTATATTGGAGCGTTACATCAGCATCAGGCGTATTTTACCATCTCTGTCTGTTTCATGCCTACACAATTTATATGAAGCATACCGAAATAGAGACGGTTAAATTACGCTGACTCTCGTCTAACGCTCCAATTTAGGTATGGCTGTTAGAAGAAAGGTTGAAAACGGTATTTTTGCAAAATAACAACAATGTATTCGCCAATGCTTAATCCAAATCCGAAGAATCGCGTATGATTTCCAAGACATTCTAACCTAAAATTTCAAAAACACGATTTTTCAGGCTATATAGAGGACGCACTAAATTGTTTTACTCACTTCTACTACAGCCTCAAAAATCGTATTTTTGAACTTTTAGGTAAGAATATCTTGGAAAACATACGTGATCGAGTGATTCTAAGACCGCATTTGGAGTTAACATTGGCAAATAAATCGAAAACATTTTTTTTTTGTTTTTTTTTTTTTACCTTTCTTTTAAGTGTTTGATAAACCTATCTTCAAATTTTTTTTTTACTTATCCACTAAATGGTCTTTAATTTTTTGAGTTCTCGACTACTGGATTTTAATTTTTGTTATTAAGGGAGTAGTCAGGTAGAATTTTTAAAAAAAAAAATTTTTTTTTTTCCGTTTCGGATACTTTAAACCCTCAAGAATAATGTAGAATCCTTCTTTTTCCTCAGATGTTATCGGAAAGTAATTAAAAACTAGTTTCGCCGCACGGCGTCGAGCGCTTGAGTTACACACCTGACGCGTTCAGTTGATTATTTTGTTGTCGCTTTCGTCCCCACTCTAACCTTGTCTATGTAAGTGTATATTTGTTGTCGAATCGTGCTCTTCTGTCGTAAAAACACGCGTTTTGTAAAAGTCCTATTACTTCCCGACTCGTGCATTATTGTGTCGATAATATTGATAATTTGTTGCGAAATCTTTAAACGCGTTTTTCTGTACCGATTTACTTCATTTTTTTTTTTTAAATGTTCGTAATAGATTTGGCTATCTTGGGTACTAGAATCAATACTGTCAATAAATATTTAACAATATTATTAACAAAAAACGAGGTTGAAAAAGACCAAAAAATTGAGAATTGCACTACTTGTTTATTTATCAATATTTTTTTCCAGTTCTAGTACCCAAGATAGCCATTCACATGTACTTTAAAATGCAATTTGTTTTTTGTGTTTCAGATGATCTGAAATCGAGAAATCGTGGGTACCACATCAAAATCGGCCTACTTCCGGTCGCCCATATCTTCACCGGAAGTCAACGAAAATTGAAAATTTTTTTTTTTTTGCTACTTAAAAATATGTAGGTACAATAACATATAAAAACATCAAAAATGTGAAATTAAAATTTATATGAAAAAAAAAAATTGTTTCGCAAAAACGCTACTTCTACCTGACTACTCCCTTAAGTCTGGGGGACACATTCATATCTGCGGAAATTATAAATTATTGATTTCTTTTGAGCCAATATATTGTAGATATTACTTTTTTGTAAAAAGGGATTTAAAGGTTGAAACATAGCGGATATGATGATGTTTTTCGCATTTAAATAACGTTGGGGGACCAGCATGAAAAATTAATTTGAACAATCTATTTGCAAATTTTTTGCATAAATCAAGAATAAATTTCTTTTATTTTTAAATAGACTAAAAGCTTAACCAACATGTGGAAAAATGAACTTGATCCGATAAGTAGAACTGGAGATAGCTTGTTTTGAAATGAGTTGTTCGGGTGCATCATTAAAATTTAAAATGCATGTATTTTCAAAAATAATCATATTTCAAAAAAAAACCTGCTATAGGTGTCAACTCAATAACCTAGTAGATAAGTCATTCAGAGAAGTCAAACATTTTTTTCACGAAATTCGAATGGTTTGTAAAATAACGTCTCATATATAAAAATGAATTCCGTCCGTTAGTCTGCCTAAAGCACGAAAATGGATTAACCGATATGAATAATTTTATTTTTGTTTGTTCTCAACAAAACTGAGGAAGTTTAAAAGGTGAGAAATTTTAGTTAGAGTGCATATTTAGGGTGGCCCCCACATAAAAATTTGTTTTAAACCGCATTTTCCCAAAGACCGCTTAATCGATTCACATGAAATTTACACCATATAACCTTTAAATTAAAAAGTACTACAAAGCCATATAAATCTTCTCTTCTTATACGAAATAAAATTGTATGTACTTATGTACCTATGCACTTATCTATGTATGTATGTTTGGAACGGGCAAAACTTTTTCTCGAAAACGGCCACTTTAATGAAACTTCGGACAATGTTAGATATTAACATACAATGAAGAATGAGCAAGGTTTGTACTTTGTAAATACTCACCAGGGGGCGTGGCACCGCCCCAAATTTTAAATTTGATTTCGTCATACCTCACAAACCATACAAGGTATTTGAATGAAATTTGGGGAGCGGGTACTGCTTAATAATAACTTGAAGCAAACGAAAAGTGGGCGGGATCGAATAAGTTCCACGTTCACTTTTTAACCCTTGAAAATTTTGATTTAATATTACTCGAAAACGACTCCAACAATTTTGATGAAAATTTAGGAGATTTTACCTTTGCAAACAAGGATTAAGGTAATATGCCGTTTTATTGGAAAAACTCGTTGAAGGGCGTGGCACCACCCACAAAAATATAATACGGAATAAAAAGAAAACTAATAAAGCAATCATTCTAAAATTAACTGAGGAGCCTACTTGCTATAAGGCATCTCTGATCTGAAAGTGGGCAAAATATCGCCGTTGCGCGTGGAAGCTCCCATACAAGCAAAATACGTTAAATGCTATTTCTCGCAAATGTTACAAGGTATTTTAATGAAATTTGATATGTAGGTACCGCTTAATAATACCTTGTAACAAACGAAACGTGGGCGTGATCGAATAACAGCCACGCCCACTTTTTAACCCTTGAAAATTTTGATTCAATATTACTCGAAAACGACTCCGACAATTTTGATGAAAATTTAGGAGCTGTTACCACTACCAACAAGTATTAATATGTGATATGCCGTTATATTGGGAAAACTCGTTGAGAGCGTGGCACCGCCCACAAAAATATAATGCGCTATAGAAAGAAAACTACTAAAGCAATCTTTCTGAATTCAACTGCTATTAGGCACCTACGACCTGAAAGTGGGCAAAATATCGAAAGTGCGCGTGGAACCTTCCATACAAGTAAAACACATTAAATGCTATTTCTCGCAAATGATAAAACATATTTTGATGAAATTTGGTATGCGGATCAGGATCAGGATTATCTAAAGCATAACAAAAAGAAGGCTTTGTTTAATAATTGCCACGCCCACTTTTTTATCAAAATAAAAATTTTGGTTAATTACTCAGGCAAAAAAATGGAATGATCTGTTTAATTCTTATATGCAGTCTTACAGCGTAGCTACAAGAAAAGGTGAAATTCTTTTTTATTAATAGCGTCGAATAGTTACACTCTTCCTTATCCAAATATCTTTACGGATTTTCCCAATAAGATTCTTATTTTCCGAGTTATGATCCTTTGAAGATAAGATATTTCAGCCGCCATAAAAAAAAAACGAAATATTTTGGGTGCGTGGCATATCCCATTTATTTATTTTTTTCTATTCCACCAAAAAAAAAATTTGAGTTTTTGATATTTTTCTATACCATTCGATGCTTTCCGAGTTTTTTCTTATAATTATTCTCATCGGTTTATTTATAAATGACCGTTAGGAGTGAAAAGATACAAGTTTCATAACAAAAATTAGCTATGAATAAAAACATCGACTAAAATAATAAGATCAGATTGTTGACCGAGCAGGGATCGGTCTCTAGGTACTTTTATTTAAGGTGGCTATTTAGGGTGGCTCCCATAGAAAAATATGTTTCAAGTAGCACATTATCGAAGGTCACTTAATCGATTCACATGAAATTAACACCACCTTACTTTTATATTGAGAGGCCCTTAAAACTGAAATACATAAGCGTTACATACGTTTCGTTGCGTCAAATGACATTTGTTCACATTGTTCTAATATCGTTCCACGTTCCACGATCTGTTTGCTTAAACGCACCACATGTATTTGGACAAAGTACACAATTTACCGGTGTACTGGGTGACTGTAAGTAACGGCGACAGCAGTCTTGATGTACGGCCAGATTGTCACAAAAGAAAACGTCTTCGGTGTTGAAAGTGCATAAGCATTTAAAACGCTAGCATAAAGTAAAGCTTTTCCACGGTTGACATCTTCAGAGGAAAAACTGACTGATTTTAAAGCACGAGAAGCAGCATCAACAATTTAAGCAAAATCCAATTAATACATACATATTAAAATATATTTCCATTTTAAATTAATTTCCATGCTTTCTTTTATCTTACAAATACTTTGTGCATCGGCAGACACAATAAAACCAAAGATATCGGTATCAGCGTAACTGGCATTGAGTGTAGCAAAGTTTACCGCAGCATTACAGCCTTACCGATGCTTCCGTTGTTGTGTCCACGCTTGGTAGCAGCACTTGAGCCAACAGCTTGATGCAAAACGGTAAAGTCTAAAACTTGGTTGGTCAGAAAGCCACCAACAGCAACATACGCAATATGGTTGGCGGTATCCTTGCGTGCATCACCACCATACCAACTGGCAGAATCAGCTTTTTCACAATTTTTTTTTTTTTTTTGGTTTTTTAATTTTTTTGAAAATTTAAAATTGGCAACGTTTACATGTACATAATGTATGCATGTGTTAGTGAAATCACAGTTCGTAAGCGATTCGCTTTGGGTACGCAATTTGCGAACCGTACATTTTTTTTGGAGGGTAACTTATACTTAGGGTGGTTCTCATTTTTAAAATTTGATTTTCTTAAGATTGATAACACTGTGTAACACAAAAATCTGAATTTGATATCTAATTTAGGAACAAATTTAGGGTCGCTAATTCCGCGACCCTGAATTAGTCAAAATAATTTATCGAGATCAAATTCAGATTGGTTTTCACTCAATTTGTTGCACTGTGTAATCGATTACACTGTTCGACAATTTCGAACTTTTTTAAAAACACATAAGTAAATCCAAAAAATTCTTAAAGTAAATAGACGTTAAAAAAAATACCCGTTTCACGTGGTTTTTCACCAGCACGTCACATTTTTTTTTTAAACGATTTGAAAAAAAAAAAAAACAAAAATAACGCATTCCTGCGTTAATTCGATGAATTTAACTATATGATCCTTACATCTCAGATGGATCATTTGTTCAGCAAACTTATGCAGGATATTGCGGGGAATATTTTTGTAGAAAATTTTAGCCCTGTTTAACCCCTACATGTGGGTCATTTTTGCCGTTTTCTTAAATAGGTACAAAATGACACCCAAAACAGGGAAATATTGAGTCAGTATGTACTACAGAAATATTCGCTATAAAATTTCACTACTAGTTTCTAAACACGTAAAGGTTGAAATTTAAGCCCGAAACCAAAAAAATCGTTGGAATCAATTAGGACTTTTCACATTGCATATTAATTACATCCCTGACGCGCTTAACTTAAGTTTTAAGAATTTTTCGTCTTTGGTAACTCTAAGTGAAATTTTTTGTAGGATGTTTTTGCAAAAAATTTTAACCCACTGTGGCTCAGTTTAAAAAAAAGAGGTCAAAATACCCATAAAACAGGATATAATGGGTTAATGTGTTCTAGGAAAATGATCCTTGTGTGATTTCGTTATGATCTTGTGCGAACGAGTTTTGTCCAAGATGTAGTTTTAGAGTTTTACAGTGGGGTGAAGTTTGGATAATATTTAACTGCTTACTGATTTTAACGATTTTTTTGCTTTCGGGATAAAATTTTGCTATTTTAGTGTTCAGCAACTAGTGGTGAAATTATATAGCAAATATTTCTGTAGTACATACTGACTCAATATTCCCCTGTTTTAGGTGTCATTTTTTTACCTTTTTAAGAACACTTGATACACCTCAAATGTAAGGATCATATAGTTAAATTCATCGATTTAACACAAGACTGCGGTATTTTTGTTTTTTTCATGTATAGTGGATAAAAAAAACTTCAAAAATCGATTAAAAGAAATGTGACGTGCTAAGGAAAAACCACGAGACACAGGTATTTTTTTTTAACGTGTCATCCAGTAAAAATATAAAAATGTTAAAAGTTTTTCAAAACTAACAGAACTTCGTAGAAATAAACAATTTAAAGCTATAATAGTTTGGTTTTTTAGATTAGAGGCACCCAGTATTATTCCATTATTTGAGGGGTGAAGGTGCTCATTTTTTTTTTTTTTTTTGCTCATGCTAACGAGGTGTTTTTTCGAATTTTTTTCAATTTTAAGTGCAATGCTTTTAATATTGCTCGTCGAACATTTGATTTGCAGACTGTTATTTCAGCAATTTTCTTTATTTTTGCAATAGAAGTGGCAGAGTTGGATGCTATTCTCAAGATTTTGCATGTCCTTTTTGGTGTCAAGGCCCCTACAGTTCTGCCTTTATAGTTTTTAGCAGTAGTAAATCATTTATTTCTTTTCCATTATTTACATTATACCCTTAAAAATATCAATTATAAAAAAACTTTAAATACACAGCGCCACAAAAAAAAAAGTACCCTGCGCGAAAGATCAGACCACTTGAACTTTATGTTTTCGGGGTCGCTGAATCCGAATATGGTGCCAGAATAGCGAAGTTGGTTCGATTTTTTTCAGAAATCAACAATTATGCTGAAAAATTTGAGATTTTTTTCAGCATTATTTCTGATATGTGAAAAAACTCGAACCAACTCCGCTATTCTGACACCATATTCGGACTCAGCGATCCCGAAAACATAAAGTTCAGGTGGTCTGATCGTTCGCGCAGGGAATTTTTTTTTTTTGTAGTCCTGTGCAGGCCAAAAAAAAATAAAAAAGTACCCTGCGCGAAAGATCAGACCACCGGAACTTTATAATTTTGGAGTCGCTGAACCCGAATATAGTGTCAGATTAGCGAAGTTGATTCGCGTTTTTTCAGAAACCAGGAAAAATCTCTAATTTTCAGCATTATTGTTGATTTCTGAAAAAACGCGAACCAACTTCGCTATTCTGGCACCATATTCGGATTCAGCGACCCCGAAAACATAAAGTTCAGGTAGTCTGATCTTTCGCGCATGGTACTTTTCTTTTTTTGTGGGCCTGTGATATTATAATGGAAAAAACCACAATCTGTAGTTCACAAGGAACTAGTGACGAAAGTGGTTTGTAAATTATAAAATAATATAACTAATGAATAATAAAATTTTAATATTATGGTTACGTTTATGTCAAACATTTTTTTTTTTTTTTTTTTTTTTGTTGAATGTTTAATGAATAAACAGTTACAATATATAAATAAATAAATTAATCAATAGATAGTTAGTGGAATTTTGGAACTAAAAACATTACAAAACAAATTAATGAATGATTGCAACAAGAGCATCAATAGCACTATAATTCAAGATAAATAGCCATGATTTCACCCTCTTTAGGAAAATTGATTTAATACGGATAGTTCTAATTTCGATAGGCAGATTATTAAAAAGCCTTGGAGCAACTACTGTATAAAAACTAAGGAATAACTGAATTGTGCTGTGGTATTGTGACTAATTTTAGAGTATTGCTTCTTAAGTTGTAATTATTTGAACTTCGACTCAGCAAATGACAGGATCATAAAAAAAATACTTTTAATATTTTAAAATAAAACAAGTGCTTGAGAGGCAGGACATTTAAATTAAGAAACAGAGGAAAACTACTCTCACGACGGGAAATGTTACAGATGAAATGAATAGCATGTTTTTGTGATATTAAAATCGGTTTCAGTTTATTACTATGTGTATTTCTCCAACATGTTAAACCATATTCTAGTTTAGAATGAAAAATCCCATAGTATAAGAACTTACGCAATCTATTTCAAAACAATTAGAGGAGCAAGATCGATGCTCAAAATAAGTTTGGGAAGACATACACTCACGGTCAAAGAAAAAGCCGACAAGGATTTTTAGCTAAAACAGTTGGTTCTCCGCCTGTATTTGTGATTGTTAATATGTAGTATGCCTAATAAGTAAACATTGTTGTCAAATAATGTATTTACTTCATATCTGTTGGCGATTAATCAAATATATTTAAAAAAAAGGGTTTTGACCGAAAACCAAAAAATTGATATGATTGCATGTATGTATGTATTCTCCTTTAACTGCTAGGAGAAGCATAGGGCCCATATGAAACATCTCCATTTGTCGCGATCCCTTGCGATGACTTTGATCTCTTGCCACGACTTTCCCGGTTCTTGGATTTCCTTTTCCAGCTACCGTTTCCAGTTGGTTTTGGGTCTACTTCGTCCTCTACTGCCTTGTGGGTTCCACTCAAGAGCCTGGCGGCAAACTTCGCTGTGTGGTTTCCGGAGAGTGTGACCAATCCATCTCCATTTGCACAGCTTGACCTCGTTTGCTATAGTCCTCTGATTGCATTTTTGATGTAGCTCAGCATTTGATATAGTGCGAGGCCACCAAACCTTTAGTATACGCCTTAAGCATTTTTTGACGAATACTTGCAGCTTGTTGGTTAGTTGTTCAGTAACAAGCCATGTTTCGCACCCATATAACAAAACCGATTTCACATTCGAATCAAAAATGCGCACTTTCGTTTTGGTGGATATAACGGAAGAAGACCATATTTTGTTCAATTGAGCAAACGCGCCTTTTGCTTTTGCTATTCTTGAGTTGATATCCTTTTTTGCTCCACCATCCATGGAGATACTGCTGCCTAAATACGTGAAGCTATCGAAATTTCGATGTCATCACTGCCAGCTTTAAACGTGATGTCATTCTTGGTTGCGTTTAGCTTCATGCTTTTAGTCTTGGATACATTGATTTTTTGGCCGGCCTTTTCTGATTCCAAGACAAGGTCTTCAATTTTGCTTTGCATACAAGCAGCAGAATTTAAGGAATGTGGATATATCGCGTAAAATTTGATGTGGGGAGTCTTCAGTATGACAATTTTGGAAAATTTTTTGAAAACAGAAAGTTTATTACGTCACACTGGAAGTGGCAGTTCAAGAAAAACAGTTGAGAGGGAAGACATAGGCGAAGTAAAAAAAGCCCTGCGCGATCAGTTTAAAACTGGTCTCAAAATTGATGCGGAAGTAAATGATAACCAAAATATGGAATAAGCACCTCAACTGTGCAGCGCACATAGGGAGATCTAACCCGAAAAGCTGGTCAGAAACGAATTTTTGTAATTGGTCCAAAATGATTCAACTTTTTTTTATTATACAGCTAATACTCCAAACTAAAGAAATCTGGGACCCGATTTTATCTTAATCAATCTGCAGCTTCGTACTACGCTGTCATAGTTGAAGTTTTGTAAAACATTTTAAAATAAAATTTTAAAGTTGCAAAAGAATTGTTGATTTAAGTGCGTATATTTCTTTAAGTGCTGAAAAAAACGAAAAATTGCAGAATGAATTATTCTACAACAGGTGTGTTCTTTGCAATGAATTCAAATCGATAAAAAAAGAATCATTATAAGAGTCAAAATAATGTTTTCAAACTTTATAAGTAACTGTGTATTTTTTATTGAAAAATTGTAAATTTTTAAAAGCAGAAAAGTAATGGATCCTCATGAGTCCCAATTTTTTCAACGAAAAATTCTCATAAATGAAATCTATTTGTAGCCAAAACTGCAAAATTTGGCTCCTAATATTTCCAATTGGCAAAATAGCTGCAGTTTTTGCTGATGCATACACATGTGATATTTTTAGTTTTAAAGAAATTATAAACGATAAAATGAACGAATTTTGAGGACCAAAATTCTCAGAAATTATTTGATGGCGCAGAGTTTTCAGATTAAAAGAAAAAATAATTGTTTTTCAAAAACTTGAGATTATTAGTTCGGAGACTGAAAAGTTGGAGTTTCGGTAAGTTATGTCGGCCTCTATTATCAATTTTTTTGATAATTCTGTATTACAGTATTACTCCAGTTAACAATACTAAAAGAATAAGCCATATCTATTAAATAAGGTACAGTGATATAGAATTTTTAAAATGTTTTTGTGATGTTTTTGCCTATAGCGCCCTCAGTGGACAAATTTTCTATTCTGTAGTGTTCCCGGACTACTCTTCTGAGTTATATAAATTGATTGACACCTTGATAACTAAAATCAATAAAGCAGTATACGAGATAGAAGACCCTAAAAGTTACTACATTTATCATGTGTACAGTGCCATCTATTGAATGTATTTCAAAAGTTTAATGCCATCATATTGTCATTTTAGTAAAATGAAAGCGAAAAACTTTATAAAAACCAAAATCGGCTCAGTACTACAGGAGCTACAAGTCCTCAAATATTTCACTTGTCTGCAGCGCCCTCTATTGACAATTTTTTTAAACGAGTCCATATTTGTTTTGATCGTCTGAATAAAATGACACCTCAATTTCCAAAATCGGACCAGTTGTTTCAGAGTTATTAATTTTGACCAGGTTTTCAACTCAGATACCCCTATGTGCAGCGCCGCTAGATAGAAAATAAATTTTTTGCCCGCAGACTTGCGAAAAAACCAATTCTCACACACAAAATGAGGTCTTTCTCAGTAAACGCGGCCAAAAGTCGAAAGAATAGCCGTAGAGTTTTCAAACTAGGCAGGCATGGTTCTTAAATATTTCTTAGCTATACATGCAAATTTGGAAAAAATTGACCAACGGACACGCCCACCTCCCATATGACATACAATTATTTTGGACCATAATTCTCCATTTTTATTCAAAAATTGTTTAAATTTAGTAAAATGAGAGTATACGACTCATAAATGATATCCACAAAAAATAGGCGTGATCAAATTAAATACGCCCACCTATGACATAAAATGAATTTTAATCACAACTTTAATTTTTCATCAGAAATTGTTTTAATTTAGTAAAATAATAGTACATAACCAATTTATTATGACTGCAAAAAATGGGCATGGCCAACACCGAAATCCAGCCACCTCCCATGTAACCTATATCAAAACTTAAACATTTTTAATTAGAAATTTTTTAAATTTAATAGAAGAGCATTTTCAAAGAGAATGACCCTAGTCCAAAAATTAAAACGCCTACAACTATACTTCGTCATAGCGAGGTCTCTTTACCGTATTGTAAAAACTGCATACCTATAAAAAATGATTCATACCAATTCTCAAGATGCCTGAAATAAAGATTTCAGAAATTACAGAACAGATCGATCTAGGAAAATATCAAGAGAAAAAACAAATGAAGATATAATTCATATGATGTTGGTATTCTCGGATCCGATAATCTCCTCGTTCAGAAAAAATCAAAAAAAAAAACCGATCCAGCCTTTCTCAAAATGTTGTAAATCTTTTGAAAAGCCCAATCCTTGATTTAGGCAATAAAAATGATGAAGAGAGTGAAGCCGGGGGAGTGAAACCGAGAGCAGTGACTCAGATTCAACATAAAATTAGTCTTCTTTTTCATGTACACCAATCAATTTTTATTAAAAAAGTAATTTATTTTCAAGCAATTTTTTTTTTTTTTACTCGACCAGGTATGTATTATTAAGTGTAATTTGAGTAGTGGGCAAGAGTGGGGGCTGCAAATTAAAGAGAAGGTAAACAATACTTCAATCTATAAAATCATGCCAGAAAATTGCTGGAACTAAGTGGAACTTTTTTTTGGCATTCTAGCGTTCCACGAACTCAAAAGAAATTTTTGGTTTCTTAGAAATATGCCACTTTTACCGTTATATTTTCCATTTATGAATGTAAGTGATACACCAAAATATTCAGAAAAGAACAGAGTTAAAGAGTTGTAGCCGAAATATTTTTTAAAATTGTAAACAAAACTTGTCCAGCGATTTTCATTTGGCACAACTTTAATAAAATTTTCGATATCAAAAAATGTTCTATGGTTTGACGTTTGTACGCTATAAACTAAAAGTCGAAACCATATTATTGTCTCGGTTACTGATATCCTGGACAATTGTTTTTCAAAATATCTAACCAAAACTTCCCGGAATTATAGTTTATTTTTGGACTTTTGGCCAGGATATTTGGATTTTGTCGCACTGTGTGGTGTAAAGAAAAAAAGAATTGGGTGTATAACGATTGTGCTGAAGTCATATTGTCTAATCACAGCAAAACAAATCTCATCAGATTTGGGATGTACGGTACACCGCAGAAAAAAATGAATAATATGGCTCTCAATGTGTACAAAGACTCCATATGTTGTGTTCTGGGAGGCAATAACAAGCCAATGGGTTGGAGAGATTCTTTTCCTAGAAGATTATTTAACTCCACAGTTTATATTGACATCATTAAAATCGTCATTTTACCTAGCATCGACCGACTAAACGAGCACTTAGCAAAAGTCATATTTCAAAATGATTCTGCACCTTGTCATCGTTAGAAATCGCTAGATGTCCCACTTACCAATAAGTTTTGCTCTATTTTTTCGATAATACAATAACTAGCTATTTATTTTCGCGTTGGCAAATAAATATTATGACCATTTGGGAATTAAGTCAAGCAAATGGCCGGGCAAAAGCCCCAACCTCAATCCGATTGAGAATGTTTAGGCCATTTTAAAACGAAAAGTGTGCCAGAAAAAAACCAAATATTATTAATAATATTAAACTTAATAATGTTAAACTTAATAACATTAAACTTAGGGCAGTTAAATAAGGGTAAATTTTGATTTACACGACAATTTTAAAATGTCTTACAAAATTAAAATCGGTTTTTTTTACCATGAGTGTAGAATTCGGGCAAATATCATTAGAATACGAAAACTTATTCCAATTACCACTGTGATAAAAAAGTGGACCAAAATCTAAGTCCCTACCAAGGGCATTAAAAAACAATAGTCTATTTTTGTCACTAAGGACCATTTTATGAACTTTAAACCAATGACTCAGTAATATTAGATCATGATTAATATCCGCAACAAGATTTAGAGGAGAGATACGAGTAAACGTACAAGCCATATTGTCAGCAAAGGCATTCAAACTCATCTTAATTTTTAACAAAATAATGAGTTGATAAATATTAAAAATAAGATTGGACCAAGCACTGAGCCTTGAGGAACACCTAATGCAATGTGACTGATAGAACTTAACAAGTTGCTAACTTTGACCTTTTGTCTCCTATTTAGTAAGAAAGAGCTAAACCAACTATTAATAGAACCTCTAAGCCCACACTTATGCAATTTATCTAATAAAATTTCATGGTCAACGGTATCAAATGCCTTTGTGATATCAATAAATAGAGCTGCAGTGACTTTTTTGCTATTAAGGCCTGCATGAACAGTGGAGCAAAAGTTCAAAAGTGCATCCTCAGTTGACAAACCAGACCTAAAACCAAATTGCCATTTACTGAAAAATTTGTTTTTCTCTAGAAATTTCACAATTCTGGACTTCATAGCTTTTCAAATACTTTAGACAAAACAGGTAGAAGTGAAATTGGTCTATAGTTATTTATAGATTTACAACAGCCTTTTTTATGCAGCGGTATCACCTCAGCTAATTTCAGGAAATATACTAACCAAGACACTTCTATTAGATAAATGGCTCTACACATCACAAAGGTTAAAGACTATTTCTTTAATAAAATTGCTGGAGAAGCTATTCACAAAGGTTAAAGACTATTTTTTTAATAAAATTGCTGGAGAAGCTATTTGTTGCAGAGTTTGAGTTTTTTAGAGACATTATAATTTTATATAATTCAAATGAGGTAATAGGATCAAAGAAAAAGCTTTCAGCTAGACAAGGTTCATTTGATATGCAACTACACAGATTATCTGTTATAAGTTCTGCAACAACAGCAGACCTGATGGAGGCAAAAAACTTATTAAATTGTTCAGCTAAATTATCTGAGCCAGTAATCACACTTCCTTCACATTCCAAGCTTTCAATGGTTGCATTATAACGATTTTTATTCAAAATTTTGTTTACTAGTCTACATTCTCTTTTAATGTCACCTTTAACCTTAGTAAATTCCTCACAGTAATAATTTGTTTTACAAGTTAGAACTTCTTTCGAGATCTCTTTACTAAGAGCTTTGCGATCATCACGAAGCACACTGGTTCAAAATCCCTAAAAGCTCGCCAAAAGTCGAAATCATTAAAGTTTCGAGACGAAATTTTTTACCTGGGGGTTTTTGAGGTCGCTGATTACGAATTTGATGTTAGATTTGTTTTAAAAAAATGGCGGATTCAAAATGGCGGACGAATTGCATAAATATTCAACCAAATCCAACAAAAAATCTGATGTAAGATTTTTAAAAAACAAAATGGTGGATTCGAAATGGCAAAAAAACAACACTTGCACAATTTTCATATCTAATTTAAAAATTTATTTCAAAACTTTAACTTTGATAGAGTTGTGTGCAACGGAAAATTGATCTACATAAAAATGGGGTTTAGATTCCGTTATCATGGAGTATAAGCACCTCAATTTGTTTATATATATTCTTCTTAAATCCAAAAAATCTTGATGGTATGACGTGGTATAAATTAGTTCTGGGCTTTTTCATAACCAATGTAAACTGATTTTGTGAAATAATTTGATTTTAAGTAAATCATAGTTACCGTAAAATTACAAGTTATTGCAAGTTTTGAGTATAGAGGTTCGATAGTATTTTCTTTTACAAAGAGATTCTATATTCAAACATTAAAATCGGTTCAGTTTTACAGTAACCACACAATTTTTACAGTGAACACTTAATTATTACTTTTAACTCTCAGAATTTTGCGTCTGAGGAGCGTACTTTTGGAGAGATCCCAAGAGCAATGTAGGAATACCTGGACCTTTCTTACAAATTTTATGAGGTCTTTGAATATCTGTTAGACAATACGGTTCATAAAAAGTTAATTTAAAAAAACTTTATTTTTTGACTTTTGGCCACCTTTTTAGGATTTTGAACCAGTGTGCGAAGTACCGAATTGTTAGGAAATTTTTTGCTTTTTTTATAAAGCTTATTTTTTATTTTATTTTTCCCAATTGCTCATAAGAGATCCATGGATTTAATTTTATCTTAGTCCTTGTCTTTTTCTTGTTCGGAAGGGAGCAAGCTTCAACATTTCTGGAAAGTATACTAATGTTACCTACCCTATTTCGTCGTGCCGGATGCGTCTTCCGGCTAGCTAGCTCGTTCAGGCCAGTGTATGGTTCATCCCAACGCATCCAGTCGAGGGAGCACAATAAACCTGTCTTTCGACAAGTAATCAACAGCGTAAAAAAAATTACTTCAAAACTAAGCTATAAGCCAGCCGTATGATAAAAAAAAAATGATATCTATGAAAAGAAGTATTTGGCCAAACTTGACTGCCCCGATCACTTTGACCAATTGAGTCTGGTGTTGTGACTCCATAGCGTCCGTACCCAACCGTAGTATTTACATTTCAAACATAATTACCCCTAAAACAAAAATCTACGAATTTCTTTTTTTATGACTATGACGTCATCTTACCCTTCAAAATCCGCCCAAGCCACCCCCTATTATGCGCTTAGCAAGCCATAATTATCCTCTCAACAATTCACAAAAAAAAACTAATCCAATAGAAAATTTTGGTTAAATTGACCCACCCTAAGTTTGAAACTTATCCGGTTTCGATGCATCTATTTCAGCGCCACCTTAAACCTGAAATCCGTAAACTGTATCCAAAAGAATAACTCGATATAATTTTCAGCTATGCTGTACATAAACATTATGTTTTATTATATAAATGTCTATGTTTCGATTATTTTTAAAAATTTTTATGTTTTGTTAGAGAAAAAATTAGATTTAATACCTGCCTGCCTCGAACGAGCTCATTAGAGGGGGAATTTAAATAGGTAAAAAAAATCACGATTAAGATTTATGACCCAAAAGGATAATAAAGGTTTTACATAAGTTCACCTACAAAAAAATCACTAACACTATTATCCTAATTCCTTTTTTTTTATATCACAAAAAAAAAATATTATCTTATTATTTTTTTTTTATAGATTTTTTTTTTTTTTTTTTTTAAATAAACATATTTTCAAAATCAACATATAATATTTCCTAATATAAATAAGCCACCTAGCTGGAGCCGCAATTTTGCATGAAATCCTTCGGCTTTTTCAACTCCTTCTTCAGCAATCGTCCATCGATGAAAAGCAGCACTATAAAACTTTTCTTCCTCGGATGATTTTTAAAAGTTTTGTACCAAATGGTATCTTTTGCTTGAGCACTTTAGTTTTTTAAAGGACAATAATTATCTTAAATTCCTTTATATATTTATTTTTTTGTTTTTGAGGACAATATAACATTTTTTTTTTTTATCCTTTCGTCCTTTCTTTTTGCACTACCGGGTTGCACTTTTATTTAAAATTTTTTTTTTTTGTTTGTTAATTAACGAAATACGAACTTTATTTGAAAAATTTTTGAATTCGCGATTCGTTATATCGTTTTATGTCTTTTCTTCAATTTTTTTTCAAATTTTTACGTATTTCACGTTTTTACTTTATTATAAGACTTTAAAAATCGTGTACATTGTTTTGTTCTTTCGCGTATCCTTTTTTTTAATTTCTTTATTTACTTGAAGGATCGCGCACAGAACACGAATCGCTCGCTATTTAAGTTGTAATATGTACTTTCAAAAAAAAAAAAAAACTGGACGACTTTAATTTAAAGTTTTAATTTTCAACGTCCTTATAAAAAAACATTTGTTTTATCGCGTATCCTTTACTCTTGTAGGATCACGCACAAGATCGACCGACTTTTTTTTTTCTATTTAACTCCGAGTCGAGAATTTACTTTTAATTTTACAACCCGACGTTGCGTGCAACTTAAAACTGACTGACGCTATTTTTCTATTTTCTATACCTCGTTACTTCTTTTGGCTACACAAATGATTAACGATGATTTCAGTTGGTAGCGCTGAAAATTTTAAAAATCGTACGATTTGCGAAACCGTTCTACAGGGTGAATGTCCTTTGATATGAAACCTTGAATTTGTTTTCTGTGACTTAGAAAAGCATGCAACAATTTTCCTTTTTAAGTTTTTAAAAAAAAAAAATAACTACGGCTTAACAGTTTATATTCATATCTGATGATGGTTCTTCCTGGTTCAACGTCCTTAAATACGAAACCTTGAAATTCCTATATTACCTATATAAATTGTTGGTACTACTAAATAAAAACAAATTATTCAGCCTATGCCACTAATTAAATCAGTTCTCAGTCCAATCAAACCCTATCTATAAGATACATAAGTCCTCTATCCTAACGATGCAATACCAGGAGCACAGAAAAGATCACACACACACTTCTTTTTCCAAAAATGAGTCTGCGCATATCATAAACGCTTTTTTTTTACTCTAATTGCATTTTCTGTTTTGGTCTGCAATTTTCTAATTTTCTATTGTGGGTGTTGTTGCAATTTTACAAGAAGTACCACTACTCAACTTTTCTACCTCTTTTTTTTTAGTACGCGTATGTATGTATGTACAACCAAGTTTTATTGCTTTGTTTACAATAGAAACGCAAATACTTTTCATTAATCTTAGGCAATTTTGTTTTAAGACTAATTTCTGATTTTTTGCAATAATGTTTGTACAAACGTACATACATACATACGCATAAACCTATTTTAAGTAAATCGTATAATTGCAACAACAACAACAAATGAGATAACGCATATGGTCAAAATCACAAAAAAGTAAACCAGAGGAAAATTTTTTTTTTTTCAAGTTTTTTAAAATTTTTTTTGCATGTGTCGAAAGATCATGTTTTGTACTATCTAGTGTTAGGAGGTATTTTTATATATGTGGAATAAAGTGGCACTTCCATTGGTTTTTCCAAGTGAACAATATATAAAAAAAAAAAATGGAAAAAATTCAGAGCTCCGGAAAATAGGTAAAAACCGCTAAAATCAATTCGCGCAGTGTTTTATTATATTAAGTTATGTGAAATTATACCATTATGTAAATAAATTAATAATAAAATATAAAAAAAAATGTTTTGGTAAGCCAATTTTATGGCAATGAAAACAGCCGCAATTTAACTGTAACGTGGCAGATATAAAAAAGGAAAAAGTTTTAAATGGCACTTTAACCGCGATCTAATTTAACGGCAATTGCATTTCTGACTAACAGATTATGGATACATCCTGACTACACTTAAGTTTTTGTAATTTTTAGAAGCCTTCTTTCTCTAAAAGACCATAATATATGTGTAACGTGACAGAGATTTGTCACAGTAAATTTTATATTTCGTTTTTTGATTTCAATCGCCAATTTGTCGTACAGGATTGCCTCACCTAGGCTGAAATGAACAAAGATTACACCGAAATGCTCAAAAAAGTTGAAACATTTTAGCAATACAAGAAGAAAAGTGCCGCTGCCATGCGATTGCATAACTTAATAAGTGAAAAAGTGGGCGTGGCACTTATTAAATTTCACTTTTTTACACCCACCGTATGGTTTTAATGTTCGCCATCCTTCCATCAATTTTCATCAAAATCGCTTGCATAGTTTGTGAGATATGTATTAAAATCTAAAACCATGAAAAATCATTAATCCTTTGTGTGGCGTTGAAAAAACCCTTTTTTGTAATGGCCTATATCTCATTAAAAAGTAATACAATCTAAAAATAGCGTCAGTATGGCTTCTTGTGAATAGAGTTGGCTATCCAAATCCATTGAGAAAAATCAATGATACCCTTTTCTGCTTTTGAAATGTAGCTTTAAGTAGAACCCAAAACAGTGATTTTTTAATTTTTAAGCAAGGATAACTCAGGATCCAGTCGTGATAAAAAAAAACCAAACTCAGATTCGTAATAAGCAGGTCTAAGTACATCATAAACGGCTATAAAAAAACTAGGACGAAAAACCATGGTAGGCCTGGATAGCGGGTAGGGGATTTAAAAAAAATGGACCGTCGCAGTTTCTGGCATCATCCTATTTATAGTAACTTGAAGTCCTACCAATAAGAATCTAGGCTCAGATTGCGGTTCTCATATTTGTTATACTCAAGTCCGTCTGGCGCCTAACCTAATGAGAAGCTTGGGTAAAATGAAGCTTAAGGGAATTTTAGCTAAGTATACATAATTTAATGCTCTTTTTCATTCTGCTTGTTAATACGAACATTAACGAGAGTATGAATACATTTTTTTGTACGATTATTCAGACGGTATAATGTGGCAGATTTTGTACATATGTCACGTGGCAGAGACGGTGTTTTCGCTCTTAAATCATTTCCACATAAGATTAATAGACCATAATGAATGCAGTTCTCTTTATTCATCTTTCATTTCTAACACATAAAAATTTGTGATCGATCGGTTGAGTAGAAGCGCAGAATTTTCCATGAATGTATGTGTACCTCAAAAATGACTTCCAAATTTTTGTCACGTGGCAGAGAAGTTTGACTGCTAATAACACGAAAACCACATAATTTATAATAATTCTTTGTTCGAAGGAAATGTGTATCTCAAGAAGCTTAGTAATATAAAATTCTTAAGTCATGAACATTTCACTTATTTAACATAGATATGACCAAAAAACAGCGTACGAATGTCACGTGGCAGATTTTGAGATTGACCATATGAAAGCTTTGGATAAGCTCGAAAAGATATTTTACGATGCATAACATTTTAGATATGCAATGTATATTCGAACATGGATCGTATGGATTCAAAATGAGAATTTTTCGAAATTCGACCTAGTGACACACGCTACAAATGAACAGGTTAAAGCAATAGAGGGATCAGATACATTATATATCATTTCTTGAGTTTCAGCTAACATAGAATTATTGAACAAAACAAAATCAGTAGACGGAAACACGCCAGAAGGTTCAAACTCAGAATTATTTCAGAAATTAACATTAGCTAAACTCTAACATGTCATACTGTGGTCAGAAATTTGAAGATCAACAGAACTAAATAGGGGGAAATCATTACAACTTTGGACACGAACGAATACATGACCGATACAGGTTTTAGTTGAGGCTGTTATACGAGTTGGTTCATAAATACAAGATTCTAAACCAATTGAAGAAAGGAGTAAAATATATTTATCGCAGATTGTGCTATTATTAAGAATATTTAAATTCATGTCTCCAACTAAAACTAAATTTGTATTATTTTCATTTGTAAGAAGAACTCAAATGAAATGGAGCTATAATTGAATCTATAAATACAACAAAAAGTGAATTTAATATTATTTATTACACACTTTACATTTAAAACATCACAACTTGTCATATTTAATTATAATTATAATTGTATAATTATACATACTCACAAATTATAACTCGTAATACAAACAAGGCAACTCCACCAGACGCATAATTATCATTACAATTAGCTATTAATTCGTATCCAAGAATATCGAAAAGTGATTTTTCTTCATCGTAGATCCAAGTTTCGGACAAGAAAATAAAAGCAGGCTTATTAACGAATGAATTCAAGTACAATAACAAATTATCAAAATTTTTTTGGAGGCTTCTAATGTTTTGATGAACACAAAGGTCTCGGAATCAATATGTTTGCAATTTATTAAAGGGATGTTGAATAAATTTACATTTACATAAGAACTAAAAACTATAAAAAAAACTTCTTAATGTAAAGAATCTAGATCCTCCGACTTGTTGATAATAACACATTTATCACCATCCTTTTTACGCATAAAAACTTTATTATTTCTCACCCAAACATATTTAAAATTTTTTGACCCCTTAGTTTTTCGAGCTTCATTATGCAACAACCTAGTTTCACTATCTATGCTATCATTAATATATATATCCAAGTTTTTTGGCAACCAAATAACCTAGAAGTTAATTTACTCTTATTATTAAACTTATTTGATAAAATTTCTTTTTTCTTAATTAAAGAAGAGAATTTAACCACCAAAATACTAGCATCTGTTTTCTTTTTTTTAACAAAGCAATCATCAATATGCTCCATTGTTACATTAGATCCAACACCATTCGTAAAAATATTAAGAGCACACTCAATTGCATTACTGTTTTCAACATTAGGTACTCCTATTATATCTATACATTTTTCTCTGCCCTTTTGGCGCAAAAAATTCACTTTTTTATTAAGGAAATCAATTTGTTTTATCTTCTTGTAAAGAGCGAATAAGTGTAAGCGCAACAATTTCGTTAAAAACTGTCTCTGGCGTTATTTCGTCTTTTCTTTCGTTAACATTATTTTGCTGTGTTTATTGTCGAATAAGTTAAGTTAATTGTTAATGCTGTTGTTGTTGTAGAAGTCGTTTTACTTGTTGGTTAATTTGTAGTGTCCGACCGAAAGTCATTTTTTGGCCGAAACTGAAGCCGTTTAATCGGTTCATTCATTTTATATTTTTATACCCTACTCTCAGGGTATATTCAATTTGTAGCTCTATAGGCTACAGTAATCCCTGCTTATAAGCATTTCTGAAAATGCTTGATTTTTGGTGCATACAAGCGTGAAATGCATTTAGTTTTCTAATGCATCAGATATGCTTATATAGAATTTTAGATTCATTAGGGCTGATACTTAATGTCAACTAACCGGAAACTTTCAAAAATATATTTAATGGTAAAAAGTTGTGAAAATAAATAATAAATATTACAGTAAAAAAAAAAATACATTTGTGTATACAAAGTCCTTGTAACAACAGCCAAAATTTTGCAAACCATATTATCTAAACTAATTTGAGGTCGCTGAGTCTGAAAATCGCATTTTTTTTTTCTTTCCTAGGGGCCGTTCCTGCGAAAACTTGGTTTTTTGAGGTTATAGCTCTATTTTTAGGAATTTATTTAGAGAATTCGATCGATTTTATTTTTACACTGTTTTAAAGAAACAATTAAAGCGCTTCCAACAAATGCACTAATTATTAAAATCTGATTAAAATATGCTAAGTTAAAGCAGCGCAAAGTTCATTTTTATAATACGTACACGGAGAAAAAAAAAATAGTACTTGCTACTCTATTTCTCATAAATTTTACCAGAATTTCAAATCAGAATAGTGACAACTTCACACCAAAGTAAGATTCACCTGACTGTTTTAGTCAATTCAGAATGTATGTTTCCTAGAAATTTTTATGAAAAATTGGCGTGATATTTACCTTACTGTATAGTTCAAACAACAACAAAAAAATTAACTGACCGGCGCTGAGATACGAACATGGCACTGCCTTATGATAGTCAGATACATATCTTCTGAGCTGCTTACGCATGTGATGTAGAAGCAAAAAAATTTGTACATAAAGAAAATGTCGGTCCAAAAATAGAAATTGTTACTAAAATTATAAAAGTCAAAATGATTCTATATCCTTATGATATTTACCTTACTCGAGTGGGGTGACAATTATGACACTCATTTTTGTGCGTGAAAAAATAATGTTATTTTGACTAGAATTATAAATTCAAAATGGTTATACATTTTTTTTTCTGAGAGTATAAATTACTTTACATAAAGTCAAATGTAGGAAATTTGTAGTAAATATTCCTTTATTATTTAACTACATTTTATTTGTAAATATGACGTTAGGGACCCATCAATTAGTTCTTACGTAAGGTAAATTATATTTGAAATTTAGTGTTGATTACTTTAACTTTTCGACTAGCCGAGTGGAGTAAAAATTATGATGCGTATTTTCTCCGTGTAGTTCTTTACAACTTCTCATTTTAAAGCCAAGTAAAATACGGTTTTTTGGCCGAAAAACTTTATTCAAGTATACTTTTTTTGTATTTTCATTTAATAGTGCATTTAATTGCAAACAATAAACAGCTACAAAAATATGCTTATTGCTCAATTCTTAGCATTTTATGCCTTATACACTTTTTTTATTTCATACGAATCGAATATTTTGATAAAAAACCGAAATGGTTTAACTTCACTGAAACATTAATAACTTAATATGATCCAATTTTGTTAAACTTGGGTTTAAAATGCTCGCAATTAGGTTCACTGATAAATAAAAAAAAAGTGTATTTGGACAAAAAATTGCCCCAAAAACCGTGTTTTATTTGGCTTTAATATGAAAAGTTTTAAAAAAATTCTATAAAAATAAATTTTGCGCTGCAATAACTTATCCAATTTTAATCAGACCTTAATTACATTTGTTGGAAGCGTTATGAGTTTTTCTTTAAAACAGTATAAAATTAACATTGAAATTATCGATTACCTCAAGAACGGGCCCTAGGAAAATCGGTTTCATCGACGTAAAACTAATCTAAAAACATGTTTTGCAAAATGTTACAAACACAATTTAATTATTTGTAATGTACTGTAATCAATGAACTGAACATTAAAAAAGAAAAACAAAAACTTTTTTCACTGTCGTGCATATAAGCGTGAATGTAGGAAAAAATTTTAGATTTTTGGGACTTATGTCCGAGAAATGCATATAAGCGTGTGCATGTTAAGGAGAAAAATGTTAACAAATCTAAATGACAAAATGAAATTTCACAAGTTTTGATGCATATAAGCAAGAAATACTTATAAACGTCGTGCATATAAGTGGGGATTACTGTATTTAGTTCAGACCACAGATAACACACTTAGTGCCGATTTTGGATTGTTCAGATAAGCTTTAGCTGAAATAGATCTTGAGAAGTAAGATATCGGGTGCAAAAATCGAGAAAATCAGTTTTTTGCAAACTTTTTTCCCTAATTTGATCCACGATTTTTTAGCTCAGAAAATTTCATAAAGAAAAGTTGCATTATTTGTTTTCGTACAATTTATATCCTATTTAAAGGAATTTTCTTGATCTTTAGAACCCGACCTCTATCGAAGGCACAACTTCTCACGGTTTGACTAGAACAAAAGTTCATACCTACTATTGGAAGACCAAAAAACTGATTTTCTCGACAATTTATATCCGATATCTCACGCCTCTCTAAAATAGAGCGGCCATTTATCATCCGACTTTGTTCTGCAAGGGCTCGATATTTTTGTAATAAAATATGTTACTGGCATAAAATAATAAATTATGAACTCTTTGATTTATCGGTTTGGAGACGAGGTTATTGAGAGATACCCTTTTTAAAATGGCTTGTAACTCGGAAAGTAGGAATCGAATTGAAAAAGTAGAGCGTTTAGGGTGATCTTACCTATCCGAATACATTAGCAAAATTAAATTTTGCTAATTACTGTTTTTGTTACGAGTACATAGCTTTAAGTACATCTCAAAACAATGATTTTTGCACTTTTTAACAAGGATAACTCAGGATAATGACATTATAGAAAAAAAACAAGTTCAGATTCGTAATTAGAAAGTCCCAATCCACTACAAACGGCTATCATTTTGTTTATATATAATTTTATTAAATCAACAAGTTGCTTTATGCTTGAAGTTACAAATATTCAGCTTCGGCCAAAACTTCGGCTTATTTTGGCCGAAGGTGTATTTTTGGCCAAAGGTAGCCGTAGCCGAAGCCGAAGGCGATTAATCTGTCGGACACTATTAATTTGTTTATTGTTCATATTTTCATAGGCAATTGAAGAAGATGATTGTGATTTTTCTTTTGTTAATTTTTTTTGTAATTGGGGTTGTAATTTAAAAGATGATGGTACAGATTTATCAGTATTCAACAATGGGTTTTGCGTTGCATTAATTTTAGTCTTATCGGTTTTGTTATGGTTTATTTGTTTATCCGCAATTGAAGAAGAAGAAGATTCAACAAAGGGTTCTGTGTAGTATAACTATCAGCTTTTTCATTATTATCAGCTAGAGAGTCAGAGGTTTGATTTTGACTTATCGTACTAACACCAGCCGCGGGCGAGGAAGGGGAACGAAACGAAGTACGCCTTAAGGAAAATCAACTTTTATACAGAAAGAAATTCTCTGAGTTCCTAAAAAACTCAATATAAGTCGGCTGTAAATCCTGACAAGCATAATGAAATAGTTGATCGCATTTAATGCAGCTTATGCTGTCCTCACTACGAAACACCTTTCGACCACAGATTCACGACATATTAAGTTTTTTTTACAAGAGTTATTTTGCATGTATATTTTCTTTTTGTTTATCAAAATAATTTTAACTGACAGCAAAAAAAAAAGAAGTTTTTTAAATGAATAAATTGCTCTCATTCAAATTTTTATTTTTTATGAACGAAAATTGTCTCTCAATAATAAACAAGTTCAAAAGTTTCTATAGAAATAGAAATAGCAAAAAAAAGGCAAAAGTGTAAGATTATTTTACACTAGAAAATAGCTTGACTAAAAGAGTAAAAGAGTAACAGAGTAACTTACGTATATTTTGATGTTGGGGTTGTGAACTGTTATCCTTTTACTGTTACTCAGGACGTTACTCCAGATCGTGAATACCCCTATTGTTTTAAGTCAATTAATTTAAAAGTTGAAATCTTTTTTTTTTAACGCAATGTTTTTCAGAAGAGCTGCTTAAGAGTATGGTTTTTAATTATTTTTTTTTATTTTTATTTTCTTTTGTTTTTAACTCCACTTTCAGTATGAAATGTTTTTTAAAAGAGCAAAACTAAGAGTAATTTAAAAAATTGTTATTCTCTTTTTGTCACATAATAACTTTGCGCTTTTTTGTTAGAAATATTTTATAAAAAATTATAATTTCACAGTTTGTTAGGACAATAACACTAGTTTACAAATGATTAAAAATTTTTTTTCCATTGAATTCCATTATTCATTTTATATGTAAAATCGGCTGATGGTTCCGAAAATCGTATTATTATATTTTTTTTCACGTCGTTTTTGAGATATCGGTCATTTTCGGTTTTTGGACCAAAAAAAAAGATAGTTCCATTTATATACAAATATCTCAAGAACTAATGTTTGCGTTTAAACGTACTATGTGTCATATTAAAGGTAATTAATTTACCTACATATGATATCCACATCACTTTTTGATTGGTTTGTTAGTTTCGGCAAAACAAATTGATTTCTAAAAAAAATATTGTTTTTTTTTTTTGGAAAAAATTAAAAAAGAGTCAAAATCAACTGCTGATTTGTACAAGAAAAAAAAAATTCAAAAAATTTTGTTTTTTATATCATAGTCTACATATCTGTAAAGCAAATAAGATACTATTTAAGAAAATCAATTGAAAAATGCAAAAGTTGTATACAATTCATTGATAAATTACCAAAATGCGTTTTTGCCTATTTTTCCGTTTTTTTGCATTACACTGTTCGACAATTTGAAACTTTTTGTAAAACATATGAGAAAATCCAAAAAAAATTTAAAGTAGGCGTTAAAAAAAAATACCCGTGTCACTTCGTTTTTCTCCAGCACGCCGGTTTTTTTTATCGATTTTTTAAGTTTTTTAATCCACTGTACATAAAAAAAAACAAAAATAACGCTTTCTTGTATTAAATCGATGAATTTAACTATATGATCCTTACATCTGAGGTGTGTCATGTGTTCACTAAACTTATGCAGGATATTGCGAGGAATATTTTTGTAGAAAATTTTAACCCTCTAAAACCCCCACATGTGGGTCACTTTGACCCTTTCCTTAAAACCTAAACTAGCAAACCAACCAACAAGTGATGTGAATACCATATGTAGGTAATTTAATTACCTTTAATATGACAGTACCTGGAGACCGATCCCTGCTCGGTCAACAATCTGATCTTATTATTTTAGTCGATGTTTTTATTCATAGCTATTTTTTGTTATGCAATTCGTACCTTTTCACCTCCAATGTTCATGCTTTCAAAATGATAAATTAAGCGATGAAAATAATAATAAGAAAAAACTCGAATGGTATAGAAAAATATCAAGAATTCCAAATTTTTTGGTGAAATAGAATGCCCTAAAATAAATAAATGGGATTTGCCACGCACCAAAAATATTTCGACTCTTGTATGGGGGCTGAAATATCTTATCTTCAAAGGATCATGCCTCGGAAAGTAAGAGACCTATTGTAGCCCAGGAAAATAAGACATTTTCTGCGAAAAAATTCCCAGTGGAAATTTTTCACCGGAATTGTCTCTATTTATGCATGATACACAAACTGTGAAAAGTTCATTGCAAAGTCGTGTGCGCATAAAAAGTTATTAAGGCTCAAAGGTCGCTAAAATCAGTTTTTTGCAAATATCTCGCTAATGCTAACTTTTACAGAAAAATGTTGGTCTCCAATTTTGTAGCACAGGAAATTTCCTACAAAAGTACGTTAAAAGTATTTGCGTACGACTTCTAGTTTAGGAGATCACCCAATTTAAAAAGTTGTTAACAGTTATGATATGAAATACTAACTATGAGTTCATATTAAAATATCTTACTTTTTAAATTGTAATAACTCTTCAATGAGAGGTTGTACAAACAAAATTAAAATGCCGTTTGAAAGATAATTTTTCGAACGGCTCATGACCTTAAAAATATTCTTCAATAACCGTTAAGGCTTCGAAATTACTGGTTTTTTAAGGATATCTGCGAATTGGTAAGTACTACGATAAAAAGTAATGGGACCAAATTTGTAGAAAATTACAAGATCTACAAAAAGTAAGCAATATGTGTACACATAGAAGTAACCATTTAGAAGATATTTTAAAAAAACCCTTAAAATGCCAAAAAACCGGTTTCTATTGAATATCTTCTATACGGTTACTTCTATGTGTACACATATCGCTTATTTTTTGTAGATCTTGTAATTCTCTACAAATTTGGTCCCATTACTTTTTACCGTAGTACTTACCAATTCGCAGATATCCTTGAAAAACCAGTAATTTTGAAGCCTTAACGGTTATTCAAGAATATTTTTAAGGTCATGAGCCGTTTGAAAAAAAAATTTTGTACTGTATATAGAAAATTAAATTATCTTTCAAACGGCATTTTAATTTTGTTTGTACAACTTCTTATTCAAGAGTTATTGCAATTTAAAAAGTAAGATATTTTAATATGAACTCATAGGTAGTATTTCATATCATAACTGTAAACAACTTTTTAAATTGGGTGATCTCCTAAACTAGAAGTCGTACGCAAATACTTTTAACGTACTTTTGTAGGAAATTTCCTGTGCTACGAAATTGGAGACCAACATTTTTCTGTAAAAGTTAGCATTAGCGAGATATTTGCAAAAAACTGATTTTAGCGACCTTTGAGCCTTAATAACTTTTTATGCGCACACGACTTTGCAATGGACTTTTCACAGTTTGTGTATCATGCATAAATAAAGACAATTCCGGTGAAAAATTTCCACTGGGAATTTTTTCGCACAGAAGCTCTTTTTTCGTCTTATTTTCCTGGGCTATTGGAAAAGTCCGCAAGGATATTTTGATAAGGAATAGTGTGGCTATTCGACGCCATTAATAAAAAAGGATTCCACCTTTTCTTGTAGATACGCAGTAAAACTGAACACTTTGTTTTCTTCAACTTCAAGCAAGGATATTTCAAAATCCTGTAGTTATAATGACGGTTCTGCTAATGAAGATCGATTCAGCGTCAAAAAGTACGTAAGACTAGATATAAGAAATAAAAAGTTCATTCCAATTTTTTTTTTGTGCCTGAGTTATTAACAAAAATTTATGTTTTGGTAAAAAAGTTGGAGTGGCAATTATTGAACAAAGCCCAATTTTCGTTAAGCTTTAGATACTCATGATCCAGATTTGCATACCAAATTTCATCTAAATATGTTGTACCATTTGCGAGAAATAGCATTTAATTTGTTTTACTTGTATGGGAGGTTCCACGCGTATCGGCGATATTTTGCGCACTTTCAGGTCATAGATGCTTAATAAAAAGGAGATTCCCTAGAGTTAAATTCAGACAGATTGTTTAAGCAGTTTTCTTTTTATAGCGTTTTAAATTTTTGTGGGCGGTGCTACGCCCTCTAACGAGTTTTCCAAATAAAACGGCATATAACATATTGATACTGGTTTTCAGGGGCAAAATCTCTTAAATTTTCATTAAAATAGTTGGAGTCGTTTTCGATTAGTATTGAATCAAAATTTTCAATGTTTAAAAATGGGGCGTGGCACTTTTTCGATACCGCCCACTTTTCGGTTATTGCAAGGCATTGATAAGCAGTACCTTCATACTAAATATCATTAAAATGTTTTGTAAGATTTGCGCGAAATAGCATTTAACGTATTTTGCTTGTATGGTAGGTTCCACGCGCAACGGTGATATTTCAACCACTTTCAGATCAGAAATGCCCCATAGCAATTAGGCACCCCACAGTTAATTTCAGAAAGTTTGCTTTATTAGTTTTCTTGTTGTACCATTTTATATTTTTGTGGGCGGTGCCACGCCCTTCAACGAGTTTTTCCAATATAACGGTGTATCACATATTAATTCTTGTTTACAGAGGTAACATCTCCTAAATTTTCATTAAAATTGTTGGAGTCGTTTTCGAGTAATATTGAATTAAAATTTTCAACGCCTCAAAAGTGGGCGTGGCACTTCTTCGATCCCGCCCACTTTTTGTCTGACACAAGGTATTATCAAGCCGTACTTGCTCACCAAATTTCATCCAAATACCTTGTATGGTTTGCGAGTTATGACTAAATCAAATTTAAAATTTAGGGCACTGCCACGCCCTCTGGTGGGCATTAACAAAGTTCAAACCTAGCTCATTCTTCATTACATGCTAATATCTAACACTATTCCAAGTTTTATTAAAATCGCTGTAGCCGTTTTCGAGAAAAAATTTTGGCACAGAAATAAGTACAAACAAACAAAAAACAAACATACAATTTTAGCTCGTATAAGAAGAGAAGATATAGTACGTTTAAACACCAATATTGGTTCTTGAGATATTTGTATTTAAATGGAACTATCTTTTTTTTTTTTTTGAAGGTCCAAAAACCGAAAATGACCGATGTATCGAAAACGACGTGGAAGAAAAAAAAATAATGTGACTTTCGGAATTAGCAGCCGATTTTACATATAAAATAAATAATGGCATTCAATGGGAATTTTGGCTGCAAACAAGTGTAACTAAATGATTTTTGTGTTTTTTAACTTTGAAGAATATTTGTTGCGTATAATTAATTATGTGTATTTTAATTAATAAATAAGAGCACCTTTCAGCGCGACCAATCCTCACGAAAATTTTTTTATGTTTTACCACATGGTTCACCTGTCCTCACATAATGGTCGACAGCATTTGGACTTCGACCAATTTTTTTGGCTTTTTGCCGGTTAGAAAGTCCGTCAGTACACAAAATGCCGATTTGAGCTTTCTCTGTGAAAGATTACTTTTCCCAATTTCAACAAATTTTTGGAATTTTTAGCTAGCGACGAAACCTTTGTAAAAAAAAAAAACCCTAAATGAACTCCTGCGGGTAAGGGGTTAGAATATGCCCGAGGTAAGCATGCCTGTCGTCAGAGGCGACTAAAGCGGGTGACCAGCCAGGGAGTGGAAGGGCGTAGCGTTGGACAGCGTTGCGCCTTGAAAGAAAACCCAGAATGCCCGTAACTGGCGCTGACAAGGCGAGTCGAAGCCGCCTAAAAATAAGCATCTTGTCGAAATCCTAAAGCATATGACACAGAGTGGGCGGCTACCAGGTCAGCGTCTGTTCCAGGTTGGGCGGCTGTACGTGAAAGTGAATTTAGCCACTATAATTGCAGCGCTTGCCGGATCCAGCCTTAAGCTTATAACTTACTGCGTGGGGCGTTGCCGAGAAGATTATACTAATGAAGCATGGATCAAAAAACGATGGAAAATATCTCTCCAAGTGGTACCCACCAGAATGTGGTTAATCCACCTGCCTCAGCAGCATGCAAATCGGATTTGGAGGTGCAAGAAACATGCATAATTAGGAATGATTCTCCTATAATCGGAACCAATTGGTTCGTCAAAATTTTAAAATCCTTTCGATAAAAACTACAACACGCATCGGCTCTTGGAATGTCCGAACTCTTAATGATACTGGCAAAATACATCAAGCCGTAAGAGAATTCCACAAATTTAAGCTTGAAATATTAGGATTAAGCGAGTGTAGATGGAACGGTGCCGGCGAATATGTACTACCTGACGGCGAAAAGTTTCTATACTCTGGTAGAGCACAAAATGACATCCACAGGGATTGAGTTGGATTTTTGTTAAGTAAAAATGCAATAAAAGCAGTGATGGAATGGAAACCCATAAACGAAAGGCTCATTTGGTGCAGATTTCGAACCCCGCTAGAAATATTATCATCTTCCAAGCATACGCGCCCACTGAGTTGGCAGACAAAGAAACCAATGATGAATTCTACAGTCAACTCGCTGCAGCGATTAACAGTGCTCACAAAAACGACATCAGAATCGTTATGGGTGATTTGAATGCCAAAGTAGGCTCAGAAAACCTTAACCTTGAGCACGTGATTGGAAAACATGGTTTGGGTACGAGAAACGGCAATGGAGAGCTTCTCATTGACGCCTGCAATACAGCCGGTCTTGTTGTTGGAGGTACGCTTTTCCCACACAAAACATGCCATAAAGCTATTTGGGTGTCTTCAGACAACATCACTGAAAACCAAATCGACCACTTCTGCATAAGCAGAAAATGGAGAGGGAGTCTTTTGGAACGTCCCAGCGAACAATCTGTGGCAAAAAAATTCGACGTGCTTCAGCTTAAAAACGACGATATCCGCAGATCTTTCGTTGAAGAACTTAAAACAGCCCCGATCGATTTTGCTGGAAGCATTGAAACATCATGGAGTGCCGCTAAGGCTGCTTTCTTAAACTCTAGTGAAAAAATACTTGGGTTCCGACCCTCGAATAAAAAACACTGGATGAGAGAGGAAAAGTGGTATCTTGTTAAAAAAAGAAGCGGGAAAAAACTGAGAGATGACGCTAAAACTAGAGCGCAAAAGAACGACGCCGAAAAGTTTTTAAACTCTCTCAATAAAGAAGTCAGGTGTTCGTGCAGACAAGGCAAAAGAAGAATATATAACGACCTCGAGAGCAAAGCCGAAAGCTCTGCTAATGCTCAAAATCTCAGGCAGCTTTACAATATCACCCGCAAACTATCTGGCAGAAAACACCAACAGAATCGCCATATTAAAGACAAAAACGGAGATCTCTTAACATCTGCGGACGACCAACTAAGTAGATGGAAAGTGTATTTTTGTGACATACTGAATCCCATGACTATAACATTCCCGCAACCAGAATCACCAACTACAACTGCCGCAATGACTCGCAGTAGTAGTCGAATACAAACACAACCGCCTTCAATCGATGAAATAGTGAAAGCTATCCAAAGCATAAAAAACAACAAGGCCGCCGGTATAGATCAAATAACAGCTGAACTGCTAAAAGCATGTCCCATTACATCAGCTAAGATTCTTCATCCTCTGATTTCCAGAATCTGGAGCGAAGAGCGTTTGCCAGAAGATTGGCTACATGTCATGCTAGCCAAATTGCCGAAAAAAGGTGACCTAAGCGAGTGCCGAAATTATAGAGGAATAACTTTGCTCTCAGTACCATCAAAAGTACTGACAAAAGTGTTTCTAAACAGGGTACGCGAAAAACTTGATTCGGCCATCCGAAGGCAACAAGCAGGTGCCGGCCAAACCGATCATGTGAGTGGCGTGCTGCACTTCAACTTGTCTTCGTAGACTATAGCACTGCCTTCGACAGTGTCTCCAGAGAAAACATCTGGGTTTCACTGCAGCGAAGAGGTATTGTCGCTCCGGAAAGGCCATAAACTTAGTACGTGCACAATATATACGTATGCAGTATGTTACACAACGGGTTGACCACTAATTCAGGCGTCTTCCTTATCGTTCACGACGATATCCTAGATAAAGCTCTTAATAAGGCCAAAAGGGGTATCCAATGGAACTTTACCGAACATCTAGAAGATCTCGACTACGCTGACGACATTTGCCTCTTATCGTCCAAACACTCAGATATGCAACGCAAAATTGAAGACCTTGTCTTGGAATCACAAAAGGCCGGCCTAAAAATCAATGTATCCAAGACTAAAAGCATGAAGCTAAACACAAACAGGAATGACATTACGTGATGACAGCGAAAAGTCGATAGCTTCACGAATTTAGGCAGCATTATCTCCATGGATGGTGGAGCAAAAGAGGATATCAACTCAAGAATAGCAAAAGCGAAATGCGTGTTTGCTCAATTGAACATCCGTTACATCCACCAAAACGAAAGTGCGCATTTTTGATTCGAATGTGAAATCGGTTTTGTTATATGGGTTGTGAAACATGGCTTGTTACTGAACAACTAACGAACAAGCTGCAAGTATTCGTCAACAAATGCTTAAGGCGTATACTAAAGGTTTGGTGGCCTCGCACTATATCAAATGCCGAGCTACATCAATAATGCAATCAGAAGACTACAGTGTGACAAATAAGTCTTCATACAAAACTTTGAAGCACTGTATCTTTTGGAAACATAGTAGCATTAGTAAAATTTTCGTTGCACAATATTTTGTAATATTTCAGTTATATGGAAAAATAAATCCAAATCGTATAAGACGCGGGAGTAAGTAGAAAGTAATTCGGCATGGTTGATATACCCTCTTTAATTGTATATTAATTCAAAAGTGGTTTAAGTTGTGGAGCCATCTTCCGCGAGTTGTCACATTTAGGAGTTAAGAGGAATTATGTGTATTATACCGTTAAGCGGTTTGTCGATACTGGTTTCATACAAGATCGTAAAAAAAGTGGGAGAAAAAGGAACGTCCGTACCGCGAACGCGATCAAAATAGTTCGTGAAAGAATCCGAAGAAATTGTGACCGTTCAGGACAAAAGTTGACACAAATATAGGAATGAACCGAGAATCTTTTTGCGTTGCGACCTCAATATGAAAGCCTTTTACAAAAAGAAAATGCATGGCCTTACTAATGCGACCGTGGAAAAGCGATAACAAAGATCGAAACTGCTCCTTTCTTGGCACGCTGGCGATGATATAGTTTTTTCCGATGAAAAACTTTTTGTGCTCTCACCACACGCAAAATGACAGACTATGGGCAGTATCACACAAAGACATCCCAAACGATAAGAAGAATGTACCAAGATATCAAAACTCGTCATCTATTATGGTCTGGGGTGCCATATCCAGCAAAGGTAAATTGTCGCTAGTCTTCATTGACAAAGGTGTTAAAATAAACGCTGGAAGACACCTTACAGAAAAATTTTAAGCCTAGTCTTCAGACCATGTATGGAGAAGACTATTATTGCTTCCAGCATGATGGTGCACCTGCTCACACTGCTAAACTGGTTCAAGACTGGTGTAAGCAAAATTTGACAGATTTTATACCTAAGGATGAATGGCCTCCTAGCTCTCCAGACTTCAATCCTTTCGATTTCTTCATATGGGGATATATGGAACAGCGACTCAAGGAATACAGATACAGAAGCTTGAAGGACTTTAAAGCTGCTATTATTGATGTATGGGACAAAATACCGATAACAATAGTGAGTGCTGCGTGTATTAATTTTGATTGCAGACTTTGGCGGGTTCTGGCTAACAAAGGTCAGGCCATCGAGTAATTGCATAATAAACAAAATATTTTAACTTCATTTAATGTTTCTTCATTTAAATTTCCTTAATTAAAATAACATTTAACACAAAAAACCTACTTTGTTTTTGTATCAACACATATTTGTCACACTGTATAGCAAACGAGGTCAAGCTGCGCAAATGGAGATGGATTGGTCATTCTCTCCGGAAACCACACAGCGAAGTTTGTCGCCAGGAAATCGTAAGACCAGCCGCAAAAAGCGCTTATGTATATAACAAAGATGCAACTTATATAATATTTTGTCTTGCCTCTACAAATAACGCTTGACATAAACCATTTGTTGCAACTTTAGTGTTTTTTTGCAAACTCTAAGCGGTTTTTGCGGTTAGCCGTACTTATAAATGGTTTGGAACGTTGAGTTCTTCCATTATAACTGGCATTTCTGAGTGTCTGGCGATCAGTTTCATCACTGATGTTTACTCCATTATATTTGGTGAGGCTTCTAGTAATGTCCACTGCTGAAGTACGTGGTTGAATTTTAGTTTTTCGTATGATATCCGACATATCTCGAATGCCTAGTTTCGATAACATACCAGAGCGTTGTGAATTATGTAACTTTTTTCTTTCTATAATGCTGTGTATAGTCTAAATACTTCATCCAACACAGCTTGCGATCTCTTAAAGAGTTTTCCGTCCTCACGCTTTAAAATTTTTTTATTTAAGTGTGGTTTCTTCTGATTTTCTTCCCATCCTCCTTTTTCTAAAAAACGAAGTCTTTTGTTTAAAAAAAAAACTGACAAATCAAATCTGAGCTACCGCAAACTAACTGTAAACTTTTGGATTATTCTTTGATTTTGTCTTTAAGATATTGCCATATTTTTTAAAATTCCGAATACTTTTGTGTATTGAATTTAAGTAGGATTTTGCTTATAAGCTCTTTTTTACATTTTTAAGTAACATTTTAGGAAAGATTCTTTTGATAAATAAAACTAGATTCTTACCGAGTTATAATTATTAAGAGTGATTCAAAAAAAATTTATTCGTAATTATTATTTTTATTCGTTATTAAAAAATTTTATGATTCTTTAAAAAAATTTCAAATTCCGAATACTTTTGTGAGCCACTGTATATCTTGTTTTAAAGTCAATTAGTTTAAAAGTTATTTGAGTTAATTCGTGCACTAATTTCATCGTGCGCAAGCCTTAGTAAGCTGAATATTGATAGCTAATGTATTTTATTTTTTATAAAAATATACTTACGCTTTCTCCCACTCATAAAACAGAGATAGGATTTTTGTGCTCCGTACCACTGGAATAAATATCATTGCATATTTTAAATACATCTCGGAGCCCTAAAGTAAAAAAAAAATTCTATTTAAATATATGGTACAATAAAATTAACAAAAATATCAATGGAAAAAGGAAAAAATTGCTGCGGACTTAAAACTTGGCACAGTTATTGGATTATAGTAACTTTACAAAAAAAAGTCCACCACTCAACGGGGGGTCTAACCCCGCTTTTTGGGAGTTCAAAAAAAAAAGTGTTCAGGCAAAAATTGCAGCTCGTTAGAAAGGTGTTTTAAAAACAAAAATGTCCAGAGTAAAATCAACTTAAATTTTTGCCTGAAAACTTTTTTTGTCCGACGAATAGTTTTTAAATTATTCGTCAAAAACTGAATTTTTTTGATCTTGGAACCCCCAGAAAAGGGGGTTAGATCCCTGTTGAGCGGTGAAATTTTTCTGTGAAGTAACTATATCCAATAAACTGTACAGCGTTTCAAGTCCGCAGCAATTTTTTCCTTTTAGATATTTAAATTTTACTCTACTAATAGGGATGTAAAGAAAAATATAATTATGCAAAAAAAAAATTAATACATGGTAAGTCACACAGCACTTTTCAAGTAATTTTAGGTGTAGTGATGTTAAATCTGGTAGCAGAATTTTCAAGATTTAATCTCATATCGCCGGTGCTTACGAAGACTATCTCTTATTTAAATGCGGACAAGAAAATCTTCTTTTTTTCAAACTGCGGCGATAAAGATCTTTTTTGTGCGAATGTGGACAAGAAAATCACTTTTTACAAAACGCGGAGAAGAAAATAACTTATTACAAAATGCGGCGAAGAAATTCACTTTTTACAAAATGCGGCGAAGAAAATCTCGCTTCATTCGCTGCGATTTTAAGTGAAATGTTTATTTTCGTAACTCGTCGAAGTATTCACTAAATAAAGAGATTTTCTTCGCCTTATTTTGTAAAAAGTGATTTTCTTCGCCGCATTTTATAAAAAGTGATTTTATTGTCAGCATATTACAAAAAAGATTTTTTTTGGTCTGGGCGGGAGACGAACCAAGGATCTCCAGGTTGGTAGCAGAAGTCGTTACCACTGCACCAGCCTTGCCCGGCTGCGAAGCCGACTTTTTGCCAGTTTTATTTGTGTGTTAATACGTATTGATATATCATAATTGTTGTTTTGTGTTATTTATTGATATTTGGTATAGTTGTTCCTTTGGAACAAATTCAATACCGATTGCAGGTGTTTCCACCTTATCAGGGCGTGTTCTCCCAAATAACTTTAAGAATTTTTAAGTGTGTTACTTAATGACATTTTATATTGAAAATTGATTTTATTTAATTGAACTTTTTAGTCATATATTTGCAAAGATCGATTTACATATAAATCTATAAATGCATTTTTCTAACACATAATTATGACAAATCAAGGAACGGATTAATAACACGGCTATAGTGACATATGTTTCGTCTTTCGCCACAAAGACTCATCAGACTATTTTTGTTGTAATTATAATTATATTTATTTTACTAAATTAATTATAATTGAAAAATTGCAAGTTTGAAAACTTTTTGTGTTTTTTTGGTCTGGGCGGGAGACGAACCAAGGATCTCCAGGTTGGTAGCAGAAGTCGTTACCACTGCACCAGCCTTGCCCGGCTGCGAAGCCGACTTTTTGCCAGTTTTATTTGTGTGTTAATACGTATTGATATATCATAATTGTTGTTTTGTGTTATTTATTGATATTTGGTATAGTTGTTCCTTTGGAACAAATTCAATACCGATTGCAGGTGTTTCCACCTTATCAGGGCTTGTTCTCCCAAATAACTTTAAGAATTTTTAAGTGTGTTACTTAATGACATTTTATATTGAAAATTGATTTTATTTAATTGAACTTTTTAGTCATATATTTGCAAAGATCGATTTACATATAAATCTATCAATGCATTTTTCTAACACATAATTATGACAAATCAAGGAACGGATTAATAACACGGCTATAGTGACATAT